>JAGKTI010018252.1:1411-17839 GCA_018397915.1 Birgus latro | reverse complement strand
CAGAGACATCCTAGATGCAGTGAAGGGTATTGATAGGTCATCTATGTACAATGAGCCTCACACACCATCGGGAAGTACACTTATTACACTGTTGATGGCCACAGCAAACAGAGTAACACTAAAGATACTCCCCTGTGGTACTCCATCTTCAAGTGCGTGAACATTAGAAAGCAATCCTCCTCGATCCCTTAAAAAATGATTAGATAAAAATTGCTGAATAAAAATAGGCAAGCTCCCATGAAGACCAAATCCACGAAGTGAAAGTAAAATGCCGTGATGCCAGGCAGTGTCGTATGCCTTCACCAGATCGAAGAAGACAGTAACTTGGTGTTGGTTAGTCGAGAAAGCCTCACAGACAGAAGTTTCCAATGATAGTAGGGCATCAGTGGTAGATCGGATTTTACAAAAACCATACTGGACTGGTGATAAGTAATTGCCCCTCTCCAAATACCACATGACCTGGCCATTTACCATCTTCTCCAACACCTTGGAAACACAAGAGGTCAGAGAGATGGGACGATAATTTGTAGCCTGCAGATGATCCTTGCCAGGTTTAGGGATGGGGATAACTGCAGGAACACCCCAAGAACTTGCCATTACACCAAGTTCTATTGTATAGCATCAGTAAAAAGGAAAGGGATTCATCAGACATATGGCGTAAAAAGGCGTATGGAATATCATTACACCCAGGAGACGAATCATGACATTGTGACAAAGCTGCCTGAAGCTCAAAAATAGAAAAGGGGACACTGTAAGACTCTCCTATGAAGCTGAGGCTACAGGCTTCCAAGCGCCGACGTTGGCTTGCTGAAAGCGAATATGTGTCCTTTTTAGACACACCAGCAAAATGCTGGGCAAATGATTCCGCAACAGCAAAGGGGTCAGTCACAGCCCCATCAGCATCTGATAAAACAGGAGGGGAAGGAACAAAGAATTTGCCAGAAATCTCTCTGACCCGGTTCCACACTTGGGTGAGAGAAGTCCTCGAGTGAAGGGAGGAAACATACTCCCGCCATAAAGCACGTCTGGCCTTCTTCAACATGCGGCGTGCATGAGCACATGCCCTTCGAAAAGCCATCAAATACTGAATGTCCCCACGATGGCAGCGAAGCGTAGAGAAGGCGACATGTTTGGCTCTCACTGCAGATGTGCATTCAGGGTCCACCAGGGAACTGGATGTTTTGGAAATTTGACCAGAAGTCTCGGGAATAGATAAAAGAGCTGCTGAGTGCATTACATCAGTTATACTGTATATGCAACTGCCTCAACAGCACTACGAAAACTGTCCACAGTGTGGTCAGTGGAACATAATTCCCCAAAGAGTGGCCAGTTTGCCTTATCCAGGCGCCAGCGAGGAAGACGACATGTGGGTCACACTCAACAGAAGTTAAGAGTATTGGGAAGTGATCACTGCCATACAAATCTGGGAACACACCCCTCTTAAAATCCAAAATAGCAGTAGCTGAGCACAGAGACAAATCAATGGCCGTGAAAACGCCAGTCTAACTATGAAAGTATGTCATCTCACCTGAATTCAACACCTATAACTCCTCATCCTCCACCAAAGAAGCCAACATAGCACCTCTAGGGTTGGTCAAACTGTCACCCTACAGTGGGTGATGACCCTTCAGATCACCCAGTAAAAGAAAGGGGGATGGAAGGTCACGAACAGGGTGAACAAGATCTACCTTCTCAACAGAAGCACTTGGAGGGAGATAAAGACTACACAATGTATACTGATGGTGAAGGAAAATCTGTATGGCAACAGCCTGCAGTGGAGCTGAAAGTCTCACACAAGTGAATGGGACATCACAGCGAAATAGGAGAGCAGCACCACAATGATGTCCTTGGCCATTAAGAGGATCAGAATAAAATACGTGATAACCAGGAGGACTGGAAGGAGCAGCATCCCCAACCACGGTCTCCTGGATGCATATGCATACTGGGGAATAGCGGGCAATTAGACATCGCAACTCCTCCCTACTAGCAAGTAAGCCATGACAATTCCATTGAAGTATAGATCCCATAATGGAGTGGTATTATATCGGGTTACTTCCAGTACGAGAGTTCACTGGGAACCTTAACCCGAGGAATCCCATCGACGTATGGGTACGTCGCAACATTTTGTCACAGCTACACCCATCGACGTACGGGTACATCGCGCAATTGCAAGGGTCATAATTTGCACAGTTTTTCAAGTTTCATGGGTGATTTTTGGTAGGCATATGTGGGAGACCTTTCTCTACCTGCTGTCAAGTGAGGATACTGCCTGGCCCCACAAACCCCCCTCCCCCCTCCCCCCACACTGGGCAATTCACCTGTTAGCAGTAACCTGGCCAGTAAAGGTATGTTGCCCCATGGTCTCTCCAATGACGAAATTCAGGGTAAAAGTGATTCCTGAGGTGGAGGACAAAGAAATAAAGAAGCTACAGCAAGAAACAAACAAGTGATGAGGTGGTAATGTCATAAAGGAAGGTGCCATATGTGGATGTGTTTGGTGACTGAACAATGCTTCTATTGCCTATATAAATGTGTGAAAACCAATATAGTCTTGTACTACACATAAATTCGTACCAAATACATAAATAATACATAATTTAAAGTGGCATGAAATAAGTTAACCCTTCCATAGTTCATTTTCTTTTGCCAGGTACCCTGAGAAAGAGGGAAAACGTAAGGCTGACTTATCACCTGTAGCACCATTTATAGCCTCAGGAGAGCGATTTCTCTAAGAATTTTCGATGTTTCTCACCAAAAGTTAAGGTTTGAGCCCAAAAAAAATTTTCCCGAAAATGCTCGGGACTGGGGGGTATCTGAGGTTGGAAATGGGATGTGACAGGTTAAGGGCGATACAACCTTGCCCCCCCAGTGGGTTTGGATTGATACTTATGAGAGCCCTTTGGAGGAGCCTGCCCAGCACCAGAAACCTGCACCGTCTGTCTAGCATCCGAAGGTAAATGTGAGGATGAGGAAGTTAGTTTTACCACACTCTTTCTTGGAATGGGCATACCAGTTTGTTTGGAAGGTGGCTTGGGGGCCGTCTTAGAGGTGTAGGATGGCCAGTGCCCTCACCAGAAGCCCCAGAAGTGGAAGTAGAGTCCATAGGACTCGAATCATTTGAGGAGGCCATCCCATTACTTCAGATCTGAAGCACCTACGAGCTTTCCAACAACATCCTCGGGTGGGGACGGGACCAGAGCTGAACCATCGGCTTCAGATGTCACTTAGCTATATCCCTCTGCCTGCTGGGCAGAGGGAACAGGAGGGGTGTCGACAGAAGTATCAACAACTGAGATCTTAGGCAGCTGGTCTTCATGATCAGAAGACTGAAGAACAACGATGGGATTTGACAGGTACAGATGGAGCCTCGGGCTTACTGGGTAAGACGGGAGATGGAGTTTGGTCAACGTGGACATCTGCCACCACCATAGAAGTGTGCAAGCCGTCAGCCACCGAAGTAGGGGTGGAAACAGTCAGAGTAGTGGTCAGGATTTATCATTCACACAAACAGTACTAACCGTGGGGACAGCATTATGCATAGCACGAGTTGAAGGAATGGGTACTGGAATGGGGTAAGGCTGCCTCTGAGATACAGGGCAATGCACTGGTGTCCTAGAAAGGACAGAAGCATAAGTAACCCCTGGTTGGAAGAAGCACATCTGGGCTCTCCTCTTTGCTTCAGGAAATGAAACCCTCTCACGTGTACGTATGGACAAAATCTCTTTTTCCAGGCAGTAAGCAGTAACTAGGACAGTTTTCAGAAAAGACAGCATGAGGACCTCCACAGTGATAGCATTTAAAGGGTCCTGTACAATCACTGTTATGGCTTGGTCCACCATATGAGATACAAACACCAGGAAGGCCAGCCTGTGCACGTCGGCAAAATCGGCCTACATGCCCATACCCCTGACAGTGGAAACAACACTTTGGGGCTGGCACATATGGCTTCATGAGAAGTGACAGCCATGCCCGTTTCACAGCCTGTGGGCATCGTTAATTTGTTGAATGTCAAAATCAAGGTCGGTGAGAGAGATTACTCAAAAAGTTTTGAACGGATATTGATGAAATTTTGTGAAAGGGAGGGGCATGGACCAAGGAAGACATGGTCAAATTTTAGGGCGGATCCAGACCGGCATTGAGGAAAAAGTCATACATAGTATATGTTACACAGCAAACAAAAACATGGCCATGACCTTTTACTGACGTTTGGTTAAGGGCCGCTTTTATGATGTTGACTGATTATCTTTTGTAAATTAGATAGCATGCACAATCCCTCGTTAATGAGGTACCAGTAACAATCCCACGTCAATAAGATACCGTGCACAGTGCATATATATGGTATGTAATCTCCCTTGTCTGGGAAACTGAGGGGAAAACATAGTGTTGAAAAGCGGGAGTTGGTAGTTAGGTACTCCAGAAGTTTCTGTTTCCCGATGTTTCTCATACCGTAGTTCCGTTACGAGTCAGAGTTACCAGTTAGCCTGCTATTGTGAGCGTAGTTATTTCGTAAGTTGTACATTAATTTTTATGCTCTTTTTCTCAATAATGTTTTATATATGTGACTGCTTGTTAAATTATGTAATTTAAGTTTGTATGCTAAATAACTTAAGAGTGTTAAGCAGTGTAAAAAACTCTGGGATGTTTTGGATATCTCCGAGTTGGCAACTATTGTTCTCGTAGACTGTAGATCATTCTAAAACAATGCAAGCTTATATAAGGATGGGAATGAGACTAGAGGATGTTCAGTCAGTTTTTCAGTTCAATTTGAGTGTGGTTCAGTATCAGTGCAGTTTGTATAACTTCGGTACTTGTGAAAATAGTGAAATGTTGTTGGTAAGCTTTAAGTATCAGTGCAGTTAATGAAGTTTGTATATCTTTGGTACTTGTGAAAATAGTGAAATATTGTTGGCAAGCATTAAGTGTCAGTGCAGTTAATGAAGTTTGTATATCTTAGGTACTTGTGAAAACAGTGAAGTTGGCAAGCACTACGTTTAATTATTTGGAAAAATAGACAGTGAACTTAGAAGCCAGTGTTTATCAGCACCTCAGCTGGTCTTGTTACACACCGAAAGGCTGATCATAAGAAGAACAACTCACTGGGCAACGTCCTTCCTATGCTGTACTACTGCTGTTGCAGTCTGTGGCAGTGTGGGGGTGGGGATGTAACAACAGGAAGGATGCGTATGTGGCCGTGCAGCACTGAACATGTACACCTCTGTCTACCTTCTGATAACACAACCACTTTGGGCTTTGTCTCACATGTATTCTCTAAATACATACTGTATATAAATATACAGGTTCTTTCCGAATAATGTATCTGAAAGGCAAGTTAACCCGTCCAGTCCCCCCGACATACAATGCACATCACCACTTTTTTTCATGCTCAGACCCACCGATGTGCATCGTACGTTAGTCAACTGCAAGGCCTGTCGTTTGCACATTTTTCAAGATTCGTGGGTGATTTTTGGTAGGCATATGTGGGAGACCTTCCTTTACCTGCTGTCAAGCAGGAATACTGCCTGGTCCCACCCGACCCCTCCTCCCCCCCTCCCCCCACACTCAGCAATTCACCTGTTGGCAGTAACCTGGCCTGTAAAGACATGTTGCCCCACGGTCTCTCCAATGACGAAAATCATGGTGAAAGTGATTCCTGAGGTGGAGGACAAAGAAACAAGTAAGCCAGAGGGAGAAACAAACAGATGTGATGAGGTGGTAATGTCGTAAAGGAAGGTGCCATATGCTGGTGTTTTTGGTGAGTGAACAATGCTATATTATTGTGTGCAAAACCAATATAGTGTTACGTCCCCGTCCCCACACTGCCACAGGCTCCAACAGCAGTAGTTCAGTATAGGAAGGACGTTGCCCAGTGAGTTGTTCTTCCTATGGTCAACCTTTAGGTGTACAGCACACAGGATCAGTTGAGGCAAAAATAAACACTGGCTTCTTAAAGTTCACTGTCTTTATTTTCCAAATAACTCCACTTAATGCTTGCTAACTTCACTTCATTTTTCCCACCAGCACTGTAGCTATAAAAACTTTGCTAACTGCAATTGCACTTAATACTTGACAAGACTCCGCAGTTATTACAGTCAATGCTTGACAACACTTCACTGTTATTACATTTAATCCTTGACAATACTTCACTGATTTCACAGGTACCGAAAATATACAAACTTCACGGACACTGCACCGACACCCAACTAAACTTCACTCAAACTGACCGAGGCCCAACTAAACCTAAAACTGCTAGTGTCTCATCCCCTTCCTTATATAACCTTGCATTATTCAGGAAACTTCTAGCACGAACTCGACGGTGCGACAGTTAACAGTTGCCAACTAAGAGACAACCAAAATATGCCAGTCTTCTTACATTACATAACACTTTAAATCAATTACCAATCTTAAATTAAAGTACATAATGTAACGAACAATCACGTACATAAAACATTATGGAGAAAAAGAGCATAAAAATTAACGCATAACTTACGAAAAAACTACGCTCACTAACAGCAGGCAAGCTGGGAACTCTGACTCGTACCAATACCAGCCTACCATAAACAGGAAACACCTAGAAGGTTCTCGAACACCTAACTGGCAAATCCCCCTTTGTAACAAGAGTCTTGTACTACACATAAATTTGTACCAAATAAATAAATAAATTCATAAATTAAAGTGGCTTGAGTTAATTAACCCTCCCATAGTTCGTTTTTTTTTTTTTAAGCCACACACCCTGAGAGAGAACGAAAGGTAAGGCTGACTGACACCTATAGCAACATTTATAAGCTCAGGAGGGTGATTTCTCTATGAATTTTCGATGTTTCTCACCAAAAGCGGAGGTTTGGGCCCAAAAAAAGACAAGTTGAAAATCGGTCGGTTTCTAAGGGTGTGTTGGGTAAAAAAATCGGTCGGGACTGGGTGGGTTAATAATCTACCTAATAAGGAAATAATGGCGACCTTGAATGTACGAAACTCTGGCTGGCAGTTGATTTTCAGCTGAAGCGTACTTTTCATTGTTTATGCATTGACTACCAGGCAGATGGTAATTGTAATTTAATACAAATTGTTTGTCACATTAACACTATTGATGCTCCACCTTGATTGATTTCACAGGTACAGTTGGTGTGTGAAGCAGTTTTGCTTTGCAAGTACAGTGATAGGTGTAGGAGTTTTGTTGTGCGGGTCAGCTGATCGTCTCTGCCGCATGCTGCCACCTCTTCTCCTCTGCCCTCATCGCCTCTATTATGTTATTAATTTGTATATTATCACTTTACTCTTAGGTGCAGTTACACTACAACTGTCATACCTACACCATGTATCACATACACCACACTACATAACAATTAGTTGTCAATGTAAATGTAGCGAACTTTCGTTCAGTTTGACCTAAGTACAGGATTTTTCACTGTTGTCACTGAGTTTTTTCTCTCAAGCTTGCTTCTGTTAATGTAAATACGAGGTTTTTACGCTAATTGGCAACAGTGATTTTCTCCTGTAGAAGGATAGTACATACACCACGGTGTGAATCTTGTGTTACTGAGTTAGGATGTATATGTGTATATATATTGTTAAATTTTTCAAAGAAAAAATTAATTTTGATGGGGCGCAATGTCACGAATTTCCTAGATCGTAATATCAGTATGGTAATTCTTGACACTGTTTAGCATTATAGTGGGAACGCTTGAACAGAACAGTTTTGAAATCCGTAGAATTTAGCTCAAATGAGTTTTCAAAGCATTCGTCATTGTCTCGTAAGTGACAGTCTCTATGTACAGACAGTGCGTTTCACTGAGCGATATTTTGGGTAATTGTTGTTCCCAAACCCTTGCCTCTCTAGCCGTTGAGTTAAGCCATGCCCATTTCTCACACTCGTGTCAAGTCATTTTGAATAAGACAGTCAGTCGGTTTCTGACTGCTATGGGAGTAGGTCGTGTCGTTGGCATAGTGCAGAGCGAGACCCTCATCGCAGTGGCTTCAAAGTCTCTAGTAGTTGGCGGTTCCTGTATCTCCCCACCGAGCTGGTGATTGGCAGTAACAGACGTCAAGCGATTGCAGCGTTTCGAGTAGTGACAGGCGCCCAGCCTTTCGCAGCAGTGGTCTCCACTGACCATTATTTTCTTTTTGTTTCTCTAGGCTTAAGGTTATTTAGCTACTGGTTTGAGTGCGTGAGTGAAAGGATTCCCTTGCTTGAGATTTATGTAACATAAATTTATTCTTTTGTAATTAATAAATTTACAGTTCTTTTTTTTTGAGCTCTGTTAAATGTAACAGTCTTCTGATTTTCCATATTTGCATACTTTCGCTTTTCCAAGTTAGCACAAACTCCTTATGTTAATCACGACTGGTATTTAGGCCAGTTCTTTGGTATTAATTCTTAAATCCGTTGTGCCATACAGGACTGGAGTATTGGTACAGGATTGGTATTTGTATTTAGCTACCACCAGTTCAACAAGACATATCTTATCCTTTCAGCACGGTAGAGCAGTTAGGATTTATTCCCCTAGCTCTACCCAACCCATGTGGACATAAACCAAACACAGCAAGTATTAGGTTGGTTAGAAAGTTGTTACGGTATTCTCGAGGTTGGTTCAGCAAGGCTTGCAAAATCAATGGATCACTATTTCATTTTTACTGGTACTCATACCACTGAAAATTTTATAGTATAACAAAAAATCAAAATATCCTCCCTGCCTTTATATAATGTGCTTGAGAACACGCTTTCGATTGGGTCAAACAAAAGTCATGTAAGAATGGGTAATGCCTTAGCCCTTTAAAGAGAAAATGCATGATTACTAGGTATATTCAAGGAGAGATTCACCTGAAATAGCTTTTTTTTTTTAGGTTTTACTTGTTCTTGAGGTACAGTATGAGGGGAAAAAGGTCCACAACAAAAGAAGAGGTACAATTTTCCATGACTGTTTTTAGAGGTCATGGCTGATACCTCACAATATTTTTCAAAGATGAGATAAACAGATCACTGATTCGATTCAGTCTGTGTTTGCATCTCACCAATTTTAATAATCTGAAAAACACTCAAACATACAAGAGCAATTATTTAACGAAAAAAATGCACTCTTCTATCATTAACCCGCCCAGTCCTGACCGATTTTTTACGAAACACCCTTAGAACCCTACAGATTTTCAACTTTTTTTTTAGGGGGGCTCAAACCTCCGCTTTTGGTGAGAAACATCGAAAATTCATAGAGAAATCGCCCTCCTGAGCTTAAAAATGTTGATACAGGTGTCATTCAGCCTTACATTTTCCTTCTTTTTCAGGGTACCTGGCTAAAGAAAAACTATGGAAGGGTTAACTAATTCAAGCCACTTTAAATTACGTATTTATTTATTTATTTGGTACGAATTTATGTGTAGTACAAGTCTATATTGGTTTTCACACAATAATATAGGCGATAAAAGCATTGTTCACTCACCCAAAACCCCAGCATATGGCACCTTCCTTTATGACATTACCACCTCATCACTTCTGTTTGTTTCTACCTCTAGCTTCTTTGTTTCTTTGTCCTCCACCTCAGGAATCACTTTCACAGTGAATTTCGTCACTGGAGAGACCGTGGGGCAACATTTCTTTACTGGCCAGGTTACTGCTAACAGGTGAATTGCCCAGTGTGGGGGGAGGGGGGGTCAGGTGGGGCCAGGCAGTATCCCCACTTGAAAGCAGGTAAAGGAAGGTCTCCCACATATGCCTACCAAAGATCACTGGCGAATGTTGAAAAATGTGCACACGATGGGCCTTGCAATTGAGTGACATACGATGCACGTCAGTGGGTCTGTCCGCGGAAAAAAGTTGCGACATGCATCGTACGTCGGTGGGGTTCGGTAGGTAAAAAATACACTTCCTTTTGAGGTACGTTTTCTTGAATGCAGGCTGTTTGTAAAAAAAAAATTCAAGATGAGAAGCTCAAGGAATTAAGAGTTCCCTAAGATCTAGTAGGCCTAAATTTCTTTAATGTGATTTTCATACAAGTATAATAAAGCACAAATTACACAATAAATAGAGTACAACGACCCATATCCAAAAATCCGAAATCCAAAACGCTCACTTTCCAAAACAATTTTCATGCATTGGGGGCGGGGGTATGTACCGTACCCTCACACAATCAATGAAAAACTGAAGACAATTTTGTTAGTGGACAAGTACAGCAACACATATTAGTAATACAAAATAATTCATTGCAATTAGTGCTCATGATACTATAGGCTTATATTCTATTATGATTATAATTTTAGTCATCATTATGACTGTACTTCCCCAAATATTCCACTTTCCATAAACTTAAGCCTTTTGATCTCAGCATTTCAGATTTGAAAGTATGGTACAGTATTTGTAATTTCTAGGTGCATAAAACAATTCCAGGAATCTTATGACTTAAGGAATTATTTAAGATTTGTATTCACAATGAGATTTCTGATATAATGAGGGAATATGACACATTTCAGTTGTTCATAAGCTTAACTAAAGTAGTAAGAAACTGCAGTCTTAAGTTATTAAGTTATTAAAGTGAAATATACCAATGTTAAGCTCCATTTTATTAACTGTCTGAATGATTTTATATATGGTATTGATATATATAATCACCATATACTGTTACCTGTACATACAATATTTTAACCCATATCTTTAAAAATGTAAAACTGATATTATTTAATTTCAGCTCATAAACATGAACTATTTGACCCTTACCTTTACAGTATCTGACCGAATCAGGCGGGTTTTGATATTTGGAAATTGAAATATAATACTTTGTTTAGTAGGTTCTGGTATGGTTCTCCAGCTCCTAGATCTGCCCACTGTCATATCTAAAATAAAAGTAGTTAACATAGTTTAGGATGGATAATTTACTGCAGTTGCCGGTGTAGCGTTATAATCTGTCCCCCTGTCCGTCCCCTACAGCGCATGCACGGGAGTTGCCAGATGCAGATTATAACGCTACACCGGGTCTGCCCATTACTATTACTACGATGTAAACAAACACAGTGGTGCCACATTTCACCAAACACACCACCCGCTGTACTCATTAGAAGTGGAGGTAACTGTACATGTGTGCTATATTTGTATGAGTGTGTGTGTATGTGTGCTTGCAATTTTAGCGGGGCTGGGTATGCAGTTATTATTTCAGAACAAGAAAACATCACTTAAATCACATATACGTTATATAGCATTGGCTTCTCTTCTCTGCCCTGGACGAAGAACTTGTTTATAATACAGATGTCCTTCTCGTACACACTGCATTACTTTTTATATTCTGTTTACACATAGAGCACACAGGTATTGCATACAGCAGTACTACACATCCTCACTTGCAACACACTCTCATGTCACACTGTTTACAAAGAACTCCCACTCTGGCTTACCATCACAACACACATCAGCAAAAAAATATATGTACGTCTAATGATAACAACAGATGAAACTGCAACCTGATACACAAACAATTTTACAGATCTCAGCTACAGTCATACATTGCCTCAGCCATAGAATTACAGGCACATCCACACAGCTAGTCACACGAATCAGCCACAACCCCGAATCACAACACAACAGTGCAGCCAGAATGCACCGTCTCGAGTCACGTAGATGTAGACTACTGTGTGTGCCGGCAAGAGGTATACCGACCAGGAACCCTTTGTCAATATTATTCAGTTTTCCATCTATACGGGTTGTTTGATCGGTCTTCGTGAGGCTTGACGATAGGCTCAGGTTGAATAGATTTGGTTCAGGAGAAATTCATTTAGGGATCCAAGCAAACAGTGGTTATGCAAAGGCAAATATTGTTACAAGGTCTGAGCATCCAGCTCAGGCCTTGCAACAATATTTTCCTTTGCATAACTGTAGATATTATATAGGCATTAGTATATATCTCATAACACAATGTACAGAATGTAGTGTCTGATTTCACATGATATCTGTACACAGTCTGTTGTCCCAGACTATCAAGAATCCTAACATATGATATTTCTCAAAATATCCTCTTAGTCCAAACAACCAAGAAACTCATGATGTATTCAAACACGTGGAAGCCCACAGGAGATCGATTAGACACTACTACCTTACCTAAGCATCCTTTCCCACCTGTATATGATGGCAGAGAGAGCGGGGATAGAGAATGCCCGAGCACAATTAGGGCAGAGTAAGGAGAAAGGGGAGACTGGCCGTCACGCTAAGAGCGTTTGTAAATCGCTATCAAGATAACTGTACAATAAACCTCATTAACCCAAGGGTGCTGTAACTCACCTTCGTTGACAATACGTCTCACGACTTTATTCTGGTTGTATTAAATAATCCATCATCGACTTCCCAACAAGTACCTCCAACCAAGCTACCGAGATTGGTGTGCAGCGGTAACAACGAATCCATCTACGAAAAACTACGTTAAACTACAATAAATTATTACAATAAATCACGTCACCGAGACTGGTGCGCAGCGGTAACCATGAACCCACTACGACCACTTAGCAGCGTAAACAAAGCTGAGTAACATCTCAACCAAAGCAACCAAACAAACATAACGTCTCGGTCCTAACTACCTCAACTCCATGATTTACAAGAAACAGTAGCTTACGTCTATCAACAACTCAACAAGCCTACAAGTTAATCACAACGACTAAGGAAAATCAAGCAATACAAAATAAGAAGCAAACGAAGAGGTGAGAAAATACGAACAACAACAAAGAAGAGTGACGAGGGAGGAATGGCGCTAGCAGTCTGACCCAGCATGATGAGCTAAGACATTGCTGACCACCACCACGATCCCCACCTTCTCACGAACAACAACAAAGAAGAGTGACGAGGGAGGAATGGCGCTAGCAGTCTGACCCAGCATGATGAGCTAAGACACAGCTGACCTCCACCACCCTCCACCACAATCCCCACCTTCTCCACCACAATCCCCACCACCATCTCCACCACAACTACCATAGCAAAGTACAGGCCCACACACTGCAAGATCATCATAACACGCCAGTCAGCCCAAGTGCTTGAAAACAAAGGCCTGCCGCACCTGCCTGTGTGCCAGCCTGTCTGCCTACTCCAGGGACGACATCGAGTGCTGATGCATCATAACAAGGACCTCAACAGGAAGTGTGAGACGTCTAGAGCGAGTATCTGCCTACCTCAGTGATAACAACGATGCTGACGTGTTGACCTTCAACAAGAACAACCTCTTTCGTCATACCACGGCTGTATCTCCACAACTGTTCTAGTGAGTTAATTTATTCTAACCAAGGTTGTATTAGTTAACAATTCACCAATTACATAATTATCCATAAAATACTAACACTTAGTTAATGACCCAAGTATCTATTCATCATCATAAAAATCACAAACTAAACAATGAGAGACAATTACACAATTTACACTGACATATGTGAGATGGGTAATATATGAATAAGTAAGGGGTCCCATTATGCTGAGTAGAGTTCCATTATTAGTGCCCGAAGGATCAACAGTAACAGTGACAAATACTCTTACACAAACACCAGAAGATGATCAACATAATATAAATACCGAAACACCATCAAATACAGAGGAACAAGCAGAAAACCAAACTCAGGAAACAAAACATAAGCTAGATAAACATAAAGGTTATACGATATCACCTGCACCATTAGGTAAATAACCTACCATGGGACGTTGTCGCGGCTGATTTACTTAAATTACCCTTAACTACCAATCACAATCAATATCTATTTGTTGCTACTGATCATTTCTCACGATATGTGATCTTGGTTCCAATTAAGGATAAAACAGCAGAAACAGTCACACGGGTATTCACTGACAGTGTGATCTGTAGGTTCACCACACCAAAGGTGCTAATAAGCAACAATGGTGGTGAATTTAACTCTGAAATTCTGCAGGAAATATGTAAACAATACATTATTAAGAAGGTTAATATCTTGGCCTACAATCCAGCTTCCAATGGATTGGTGGAAAGGCAGAATAAGAAAATATTAGATGTACTATGGCACATCCTCAATGACAATTATGCAAACTGGGATGACTGGATCCCAGGAGTTGAAGCATCGCTCAATTGTGCAATTAGTAAATCCGTAGGGGATACACCTCATTTCATCATTTGCGGGTCTGACAAACGTCTCCCTTACGAAACGTTAGAAGGCGAGCAAATTCTCGGGTATAATTATGGCGATTATCCTAAACTTCGCTTACGTGAATTTCAAGAAATACACACAAGGGTAAAGAAACAATGATGTCTAAGGAAGAAATGACAGAATCATTCAATAAGAAGGCAAAAGAATCAAACATCAGCATAGGTGATATTGTCTATGGCCTCATTCACACTAGAGACAACAAACTGTCACCAAAATTTGAAGGCCCATATAGAGTAATTAAGAGAAGAGCTAATAAGGCAGTGATTAAGTCACTATTGAGGGACGAAGAAAAAGAAATACATATTGATCACTAAAAAAAGGTCTAAAGAAACTTAGCTTGCAACTATAAAGCACCGGACACAACCGAAAATCATAGTACACAATGTGAAAATAAGCCTGAAGCAATAAACACATATTGGAATAAATTGCGGTCGCATACCAAACAGACAAACATAGGTGCAACCAATACAGCTGTCACCATAACAAGGCATTTACATGACTTAGGAATCGATTTAGACTCCTTTTATAGGTAAGAACGGATATCTAATACAGTTGTTCTTTTGGTAGGTAAAGATGAGGCGAATAATTCCATGGGTCACGTTCCTGTTGATATCAAGAGGATCACCTCACCTGCATCCTCAACATATAGTACGGCAGGGGTGCCTGATCGCCCCAACAGCCTCAACGGCAATTGTACAGGACATAATAAGTACCGAAATTAGTCTGGACATACTGCAAGATATACCAATGATGTTACAGAAAATATCAGGACCACTCAGAACTCTGGAAGTGGTATTAACACACCCTTCTTCACATGATCACCCCACACAGGAAGTAGCTGAATTAATGAAATTAACTGATTGGAAGCTAGAACAGGCTAAGCACGTAATAATCTCCATGATCCAGGACATCCCATCAGCTGGGAGTAACACACTTAGGACAGGAAACAACATCACAAATACACGTAACAGATGCGGTTTGTTCGACTTAGGTGGAGCAATTTTAGGGAACATTTTTGGACTAGCTACAGAAAATGATCTAGAGGAAATAAATAACAAATTTAACAAAACAGCACAAGTTCTCTCATACCAACATAAGTTGGCTGACACTCAGAACACCTTAATGCTGACGATTGTAAAGAACCTAAGGAAAGCAGAAGCATCAACTCTAGGAATTGTGGATAAAGTAAATGCACTAGAAGGTAACAATACACAATTCAAACACTTCTCAGTGATCATGGAACATACTGACTTAATAATACTACAGTTAGACAACACCAGGGCTCAGTATCAGTCTTTCAAGAAAGGAATTGCTAATGCAGGTAATGGAAGGATCACTATTAATTTACTACCCATTCACAACCTCAGGGAAATCATTAATCAAGGCATACATAAGCATGGTTTTAAACCTTTGTTTTAGGAAAGAAATCTGATGTTATATTATCCATACTTGGAAGCAACACTGGCAACAATATCAATAGTAGTCCATGTACCATTCGTAACAGACGACTTTTTCACAGTCTATCAAATATACCCTTTTCCTTCTAAGAAAGATGACTCATTAGTCACCATCAACATCAAAACAGAAGTCATCATGGTCTCTAAGAAACAGGACGCCGTAGGTTTCACTAGTGACACAGCAATGGAACACAAATGTCGCACATCATTACATGCATTTCACCTTTGTCCTGCATACATCTTCACGTTTCAGCCAGCTGAGACAGTCCCTTGTGAAATGGCTATCATAAAAAATCATGACATCCCTCATCATTGCAACTTCACATTTGCGACAGATAAATTCATTCACCATCAATGCATTGGACATTCACAGTTCTTCTACTTCACTCAAAATACATCAGTTTTTGTGACTCCAGCCCATACATCAGCATCTGGTTTATACATCTCACCAGATTACTGTGCAGTCCTGACACCTACATTATCCACCTTCCCACTAAAAACCATTATGCCATTCTCAACCACACACACACAAGTACTTCCTGCCATTACCTAGGATGAACTTAAATGCAAGCTCACACATTAAGTTGACTTCAACCAAGTATGAAACCATGCAACTAATAAATCAGACAGTACAACCTTGGGAAGAATATAGTAGGATTATGTTTAACCCATATTATGTATACAGCCCAGCTCCAGCCATCTTTGTGATTTTCTCCATCATATTTGTTCTATTACTTTTGGCCATGCACAGAATGGAAGCGAGAATTGCTAACCTTGAATCAGTGTTTAACCCCTACACCGCGGGGTTATATATATATATATATATATATATATATATATATATATA
>JAGKTI010018251.1:0-17840 GCA_018397915.1 Birgus latro | reverse complement strand
GCGAGGAACGGGGTTTAATGTAGGGAACATCTATATTAGAAATAGATCAATCGGAAGCAGGAACTATTTCAGATACGTCAACTGTCAACCCTAATTAATAGTATAATATATACATATTTACATTCGATAAAAACCATAACCATGTAGTAAAAAAGACACATCACTCTGATCAATTCGGTCTCTCTCAAGAAAGACATCAATTTATCAGTCATAATGTCACCATCACCCAGGATGGTGGAAAGGGTGAAGGGGACGTCTGCTGCGCCACAGTAATTTATAAGTGAAGCACGTTCACAAATAAATCGCCGACAGCGCAGGATGATATGACTGATAGATAACACCACATTACAGATGTCACACTGAGGTGGGAAGCGTATTATACGGTTTCATGTGGGTTACCATGGTGGCATTAAGCCGTAATCGTGCCAATACTTTTTCCTCAAGGCGACTGGGACGGTTGGCAGTAGCCCAGTCGCCCAGGTGCGGCTTACAAGATGGAATATTTAGTCTGGTCCACTGACCTTGCCACAGAAGATTTATCGATTTCTTTCCGAGAGAGAGACTCGACCGTAGATCACGAGGAACGTCCCAAGTCTCCTCGAGCTCTACAGCTGATTTTGCAAGTAAGTCAGCCTGCTCATTGCCGTAGATACGACAATGACCAGGCACCCAGATCAGCGTGAAGGACTTGTCGCACGAATGCAATTTATTAATAATGCGGCCCTGGAGCTCGTGTGAGTCCGTAGTGCAAGATGCAATTGCCTGAAAGGCTGATTTTGAATCTGAAAAGATGACAAATGAGTCATATTGAGAATTCAGAGCATAGTCTATGGCTTTGTCAATAGCAAAATGTTCGGAGGTAAATAGAGATGTATGAGTCGGCAACCGATACCTGAGAGCACATTCAGTCGACCACACACTAGCACCCACACATTCACTCGACTTGGAGCCATCAGTGTACAAGTGGTGGGACCCCAAGTGACGAATGATGATGTTACGAAACAAGTGGTGGACCTCCGCCTCCGGCGCCTTGGTCTTAGGTGCTGGAGCCATGATATATCAACAGTAAAGCCGGGTGGCTCCCAAGGCGCTATATTTTTAGTCACCAACTTGTCACGGTCACTGAGGTCCACACCAAGCTCCTGAGTTAGTAAGTGGAGGCGAACGGCAAGTGGCCGACGCATGCCCTGCATAAGATGATGGTATTGACGCAAGGGAGTACAGGCCACATTGCCGATATTACTTTTCCTAAGAGTTCTTAACCTATCATAGGACAGGGCCAGGTGGTCGCGGCGAATACAGAGGGGAGGCACATTTGCCTCCACTTCCATTCGAGCTACCCGTGTACACCGGACGGCTTCAAGGCACATCCGCAAACATTTATTCTGCAACACATCCAATCCTTTCAACGTGGCATCGGATGCCGAGCCATACACCTGTGCGCCATAGTCTAGCTTGGATCTAATAAGGGACTTATACACCATCAATAAAGATTTTCTGTCGGCACCCCAAGTAGTACCCGCAAGGTACTTGAGGACATTTAATGGTTTATCACAACGAGCAAGCATATTATTAATATGAAATTTAAAGTTCAACCTGCGATCAAAATGTATACCCAAAAACTTTACAGAATTTTGAAAAGGTACCGCCTGATTATCCAAAGTCAAGCACAGATTAGGTACGTTACGATTAATGAAAACAATAGCGGCACACTTAGAAATGGAAAACTTAAATCCCCACTGCAAGGCCCATTGGTGGACGGAATCAAGGGCTACTTGAATCTGCCCAGCCGAATATTGTGCATTACGGGAAGAGTGCCATATTGCACAAGCGTCAGCATAGAGTGAGTATTTAAGGTTCCTCGGGATGGGAGCTGATGACAGAATAACATTGATCATAATACTAATTAAAGTTGGAAAAAGAACACTTCCCTGCGGCATACCGTTTTCCTGGATAAATATATCCAATGTTACGTTACAGGGTAATTTGAGAGAGAAAGTTCTGTCCCTTAAGAAATTTGAAATAAAAATTGGCAAATTACCTCTTTAACCATAAGCATAGAGCTTCATTAATATACCGTGTCACCATGTCATGTCATAGGCTTTATGGATGTCCAAGAGCACCCCTATCATGAATTCTTTATTGGCGAATGCCTCTGCAATACAATGCTCCAAAATCATTAAATGATCTAGTGAACTTCTGCATTTACGGAAGCCACATTGTTGGTCATTTAACAAATTCTTCGACTCTAAAACAAAAAGGAGCCTATTATTAACCATTCGTTCCATGACCTTACACAGACAAGAAGTCAACACAATAGGATGAAATGAAGTGGGGTTCATAAGACGACCAGCCTCTTTGGGTATCGGTATGACGTATGCAAAGTGCCATGAGTTTGGGAACGTTCGAGACGCCCAAAGCTCATTGTGCAATGATAACAGTTTAGTCAGGTTGTCCTGATTAAGATGCTGGATCATACCGTACGTGATGGTGCCTGGTCCGGGGCTGGTGTCTTTACAGGATTTAAGGGCAAGGAGCAATTCATTTAGCGTAAACTTTTGGTTGTACGTGGAGCCTACGTTTTCTGTGGCAAAGTCTAATATTCGTAGTTCAGCCGTGCGTTTATGATGTTGAAAACGCGGGTCGTAATTGGCTGATCTACTTACTTGAGAAAAACTCCTGGCAAGGATGTTGGCAACGTCCACGGGATCGTCATAGATGTTATTAACCTGCAAGGTGGTAATGGGGAAATACGGGCCTTTATTATTTAGTATTCTGATAGTGGACCAGGCTTTACTTAATGGTGTGAAACTATTCACTGTGGACACGAAAGACCGCCAGGAGTCACGTTTGGCCCTTCTTATTATTCTCCTTGCCTCAGCCTGTGCCTGCTTGTATGCAATAACATTTTCCTCAGTGGGCTGACTATCAAAAATCCTGTATCTCCTATTGCGTTTCCTTAATGCTTGTCAGCAATCCTGCGTCCACCAATATGCTCTATGATTCGCATGAACTGTAGAAGTCTTGGGAATAGCAGCCTCAGCTGCGTGTAATATGGAATTGGTTAAATTTTCGACCTTAACATCTATGGTCTCCCCGGATATATCTAAACTGGCGAACTTTGAGAAGGATCCCCAGTCTGCTTTCTTATAGTTAAATTTTGGAGGTGGAGAGTCCGAAACAATGTCGGGTGTATAAGAAAGACAGATGGGTAAATGATCACTTCCCAAGGAATCGTCAAAAGGGTCCCACGAGAAATCTTGATGTATACCAGGGGAGTCCAGAGATAAGTCAATGGCCGAAAAGTTACCAGTACGATCATCTACACGAGTCGCTCTACCATCGTTTAGAAGACAGAGGTTGGACTGTAGTATTAGGTCGGCTACTTGCTCCCCACGACCATCGATCCTCAAGCTACCCCATTGATAGTGATGGGCGTTAAAGTCGCCCAGTACTAACATATTCCCTGGTAGATGGTGAAATAGGGAACTTAAAGCATCACTATCAATGGGGCCATGTGGTGGACAGTACAGAGAGCAAATAGACAGATATGTGTTATTAAATTTTACTCTGCACGCGACAGCTTCCAGAGTAGAATTTAGAATCACTTCCTTGTGTGGGTGTGATTTGTGTGTGTATATGGCAACTCCGTGACCTTCATATCTTCTATACGAGTGGTAGTGTTTGAACTGAGGAGGATCAGGGTGATCCACAAAGCTCGTCTCCTTTAAACAAACAACGTCTGGCCTGTGTATTGATAGCAAGATTGCTGTATTATGTAATTTATTCCCGAGAGTTCTACAATTCCACTGTAACACAGTGAATGCGACGGTTTAAGATTTACGGGGGTGGCCAGCGCTCGTAGTTCTTTACCGCCGGGGGACCTAACCCGGTGCTTGCTGACGGAAACCTCCATAGTTTCGTCAATAACGAGGCTCCCAGATTCCACCGAGGAAGAGCTACCCTTTCTCTCCCTCGCTGGACCAGTAGCAGGAAGAACATGTGATCATGACTGTTTGGTGAGGGTGGTCATATTACTCATATTTGAGTTGTCAGACTTCTGTTTAGGCTTGACTGACTGAGAGGCAGCAGCAGCCTGAGAGTAGGAAGATGCAACAGGTGCAACAGGGATGTCAGTTGGAGAGGTGGATTGGACAGGAGGCTCAGATGGAGAAGCAGAGGGCATGGCAAGAGCAGCAGGTTCAGGGTCAGTCTGTATTGCAACAGAGCACATCACGGGACGGGACATCATCGCCGAAGCATAAGACCTATTCGGTGCGGGAGTTGCATGCAACTCCCTCACCTTTTTCCTAGCTTCGTAGTAGGAAATGCCCTCAGTTGCTTTCACTACACAGACCTCTTTCTCCTCCTTCCACTTGGGACAATCCCTAGAGGAAGTAGAGTGTGCGCCCTTGCAGTGAAAACAGCGTACCGTCTCCGATGTACGGTGTTCAGCATCATGTCCCTGTGTTGCACATTTGCCACACACTGACTGGGAAGCCCGACAAGTCTTTGTACCGTGTCCATATAATTGACACTTCAAGCAACGAAGAGGATTTGGGATGTACGACCTGACGTTAACAATTTCGTAGCCAGTTTGACATATTCTAGAAGTGAAACTCTGCCAAAAGTCAAGACAATAGTGGCAGTCTTCGTCCTCACGCCTTCGGAATATCTAGTGATGAAATGGGCATCAATTACGTCCTGCTGTGCAAGGTCCTCTATGATCTCGTCCTTACTCATCACCATAAGATCCCTGCAAGTGATAACACCCTTGCAGGAATTCATGGAAGATGAGATCTCGGCCTCGACATCATAGCAATGAAACTTGCGCAGCTTCAACAAGTCCTTAACTTGGGATGAAATGTAAGTCTTTACTAGGAGTCTCCGTTCGCAAGTTTTTTCACTTGTTCCACCTCCCCAGCACAGCCATCAATGACCTTCTTGATCATGAAGGGATTGAGGCTGCTCAAGGGAGTGGAACCTAGAGCATGGATGGTGACGAACTCCGCATTATTTACATTAATGTCACGAGGCAAACGAGTCTGGGGCCGTTCAGTCTGGGAGCAGTCTGTCCGTGCATCAGTCGGGAGTCGGGCAGGACCGCCTCCCCCCCGTCCGCCATAGTGACCACTCCCCCCTAATGGGGGAAGTGGGAAGAAGGAGGAAAGACAAGCAAGGGACGAACAACCTGGGGCCACACACCTAGAGCTGAGATTGCCTTCTCAAACCACTCCAGGGAGGCCCGACCGTGTCAGTTCACGCCCCAGAGCGATCAGTGGGGTGGAAAATGAGAAACTAGCTGTCCTATCGAGCACCAGAAGGGTGAAAGAAAAAAAACTAATGCCGATGAGGCAGCCATAAGAAGCTAGAGGAGAGCTCAGAGTAAACGCGTCTGCTCTCTCCACGACCATGCATCAAAGTCCTACCTCTCCGATTTCCCAGCCTATATATACCGACCGGAGTGCATATGCATGTGTGTGTGCGTGGTATCTTTCCTTGGGTAGTTTCCATGACGTCAGATAGCTGGCTCAAGTTGGTTGTACTGAAGTATCATGAAATTCTTGTATTGTCTGAGCTAAAAGGAGATCGTTTTGACTCTCTTGGCTCGAATATGCGTGCGGCTTTCCCTGTACACCAGACATGTCATATTTACTCATGACATATCAGTGCCTATAATATTAATGTCTATTACATTTTGTGTTATGATATCTCAATAGCTACATGGATGGAGTATATGCGCGGGAGTAGGTGAGAATGAGAGGGCAAAAGAGGGTGTATGTATTGTTGCGTGCAAGGGATAGAAGGAGAATGTAAGAATATACAGTAGATCAGTTCAATCAAGGATTTTGTGGGCAAGACTGAAAGTAAGATTACAAACGTGGGCGATTGTGTGTGTGTGTGTGTGTGTGTGTGTGTGTGTGTGTGTGTGTGTGTACGCCAACGCAAGATCGTGCAAGCAGAGTGAAAGTGGAGTTCTGGGCAAATGTGGAACCGTGCATGGAAAAGTTTGAGAGGAATTAGTGTTTTTGATTGGAGATATGAATGAAAAAGTAGGGAATGTGAAGGTGGATGGAGAAGTTGGTGAGTTGGGTGTGCCCGCAGAAGTCGATGAGAATGGCAGTGCTCTAGTGGACATTTGTGCGAGGAGGGGGTTGGTGAGAGCCAATACACTCTTTAGGCACAAAATGATCCACAGGTTTACGTGGCGAGCGATGAGAAGGGTGGGTGGTGAACTGAATGAACGGAAGGCAGTGATTGATTATGAGTGCATGGATGACAGAATGAGGAGGTATGATGTGGATGCAAGAGTATACAGAAGTTGGGGGAGTGACCTTTCAAACCACTACTTGGTGGTGTTGAAAGTTAAGGTTCAAGTGCAATGAAGGAACAGAAGGAGGGAAGGACAGGAGGAAGTAGTCCATATAAGGAGGTTTGAAAGTTTGCAAGAGAATGGAAAAAATGCAGAATATAAGAGAGACGTGGAGGAGCGATTGGGTAAATTTGATCTGGAGCAGATGGGGGAGATGGAAGGTATGTGCAAAATTTTCACAGGAGAAATCTGTGCAGCATGTGAGGTAATGTATGGGGTGAAGAGAGGACGATAGGGAGTGGAAGGAACAGCATGGTGGAGTGAAGAGGTGAGACAAGCTGTGGCGCAAAAGAAGAAAGCATACAATGAGTGGATAGGAAGCAGAGGCATGAAGGAAGTTGAGAGACGGAAGAGAGAGTTATGTGTAGAGAGGATGAGAGAGGTGAAAAGATTAGTAAGAGAAAGTAAGAAGGGAGTGGATGAGGAATTTGGAGGAATTTGAGTGTACAGTGGAGGGAATGTAAGAAATTGTTTTGGAAAGAGAATAAGACAGTTAGAAAAGGTGATAATTATGTTAGTAGGGTTGTGAAAGATAAAAGTGGTTGATTGTTAGTGGAGATGGGAGAAAGAGAGAGCATATAGAGAGAACACTTTAAGGAACTGTAAACGTAGGCAATGAAAGTAATGCGAGTACAAGTGGCTGGGAAATGGCTAGGAGAAGGGAGGTGAGAAGGGAAGAAGAGATCAGTTGGAAGGAAATAGTGGACGCTATGAATAACGTCAAAATGGGGAAATGTCCAGGAACTGATGATTGTGTGGTGAAGTGATGAAGCATGGGGGAGAAACAGTAGTAGAATGGATATGGAAGATGTGCATATTGGCCTGGGAGGAAGGTAGAGTCCCGGAGGATTGGAAAACAGGTAAAATTATTCTCTTGTACAAAGGAAAAGGAAGTGTGTGGTAATCATAGAGGCACTTGTCTTTTTAGCATAATAGGAAAAGTATATGATAGGATACTTATTTACTGAGTTAGGGAAGTAACAGACGAATTAGTTGGAGAAGAAAAGGGAGGTTTTAGGAAGGGAAGAGGTTGTGTAGATCAGATAATCATCTAGGAAAGGTTTCTAGAGAAGGGAAAGAAGTTGTATGTGGCCTTCATGGATTTGGAGAAGGCATATGATAGAGTGGATAGACAAGGAATTTGGAAAATATTAAGAAAATATGGAGTAAATAGGAAGTTGTTTAATGCCGTGAAGGGAATGTGTGAGAGTGCTAAGGCTGTAGTGCTTGTGGAGAGTGAACTGAGTGAATTTTTCTATCTGTATGTTGTATTGAAACAGGGATGTGTCATGACTCCATGGTTGTTCAATCTGTATATGGATGAGGTTATAAAAGAGATACACGGTAAGGCAGTGGATGTTGGAGCAGCCCTAATGAGAGAGGGCAGTGTTTGGAAACTTCCTGTACTATTGTTTGCAGATGATTCTGTGTTATTAAGTGAAGACTAAGGGGAACTGCAAGACTTGGTGAATGAGTTTAGGAGAGTGCGTACGAAACGGAATCTGAAGGTGAATGTAGGGAAGAGTAAAGTGATGGTCTTCGAGAGAAATAAAGTCACAGAATGAACAGTGAGGTTGGATGATGAAGAAATGGAAAATGTGTGTGCATGTAAGTACTTGGGTACTGCGATGAGTGAGGATGGAAGTTTGGAGGATGAAGTGCTTTGAAGGGTGCAACAAGGGAGAAAGTTTGCTGGTTCTTTGAAAGCAGTGATAAGAATCATGGAAGTGAACATGGAAGGAAAAAAGTCGGTGCATGATAGTATTGTAATATCAGCTCTAACGTATGGAAGTGAAGCTTGGATATTGTTGGAAAGACACAAGTCAAGAGTGAGAGCAGCGGAAATTAGTTATTTGAGAGGAGCATGTGGAGTCACATGGAAAGACAGTCTGACAAATGAGGAAGTGAAGGAGCGTTGTGGTGTGGATGTGATAGAAAGCGTCAGGAGGCATACACTGGGGTGGTTTTGCCATGTGGAGAGGATGGAGAGGGAGAGGCTAACGAGGAGAGTGTATCTGAGTGAGGTGGAGAGGGGGAGAGGGAGAGGAAGGCAGAGGATGAGATGGAAGGATGGAGTGGAGAGGTATATGAGAGAGTGGAGTGTGAGCTGGGGGAAGGACCGTGAAATGGCTGGCGACAGGGCGACATGGAGGCAATTTATGGCCACCCCTTACGGGATTGAGGCGTCTGCCAATAGATAGATAGATAGATAGATAGATAGATTTCAACTTATCGAAGTTCCTTACAACAAAAAATCAGTTTTTGCAAAGTCATAACTTTGTCTTGATTAAACCTGCTCTCCTGCTGCATTGGAAAGAGAAATTAAAAACGAAATAAATAAAGGATGAATAAAAATAAATGTCACATTCACCTGAACACAAAAGTATTTCCATGCAGGGGACACATTAAACATGTGAAACACATGATTCAATAACTCATCACACGGCCCCTCTCAGTCACTGAATGTCATGGTATACCACGTCTCACAACAAAGAAATAAAAAGCAAACTGATTCTTTGCAAAGAATGGTTTCAAAATATTCCCCGCTCCCACCACCATCTCTTACCCAAACTACCACCACCAAACACAGGAGAAATGCAACTTCAGCTTGCAGTCCACTATGTTCACGTACAGACGAGCCTACAACTACAACAGTAAGCAATCATATGGCCATCACGTCCCCCAAAAATCTAGACTTAAACATTATCTTACTAAAGCCAACACACGAGAAAGGCTTTCCTTTCCAAAGACAAGCAATCACCTTGACAGACTCGAGTATGGCCGCCACACTACAGCTACTACACCATAACTTCCACTTGTAGTTCTTACTTTACACTCTAACAGCCCTCCTTACCCATTCCCAGGGGTGAATCACAGGCTGGGGTGGGTCACTGATTCAGTGACAGACAGTGGTGTTCCCCTTGCCCTACGAATCTGTTTCCCTTCAGAACTTGTATAACACGGCTTGAAAGTTTATACTATAGAAGAGCTGCTGTTAATGTCAGGCATATGCAAGCCAGTTGTTACAATACAGGCCGTTTTCAACATCTACTCGTAATTCAATGCAAAATACAAGCCACACACAACCCACTGCCCTCACTTGGTGAGGTGGTGGTCAAGTAGCTAGAGACATGATCTGCTGTCTGAAAGAACCCGAGTTCGATTCTAGGCTGGGTACAGGGAACAGTTTATAGTAGAAATTTTGATAACACAGATTTTCTTGATCCTCCGCAAAACCCACTGGCATAATAATAATAATAATAATAATAATACCAACACATCACTCTTGAATGAGACAGACCTAACATGTATACAATATGGATGGTGGGTAGAAGAGCCGATGTGGTGATATGTGAAGGTGTGTGTGACACATGGAAGGAATACTGAGCTTCAGGGAGTGGTTATCATTTCTATGGCTAGGGTCGAACTCATAAAACATGTAATACCGCCGCACACACCACACGCCTTTATTCATCTCCTACGCCTCATTTTAAACAACATGGGTATGAAGCTGGATTGCTAGACTGTGCTGGAGAATTCCCGATGTTTCTCGTAGTTCCGTACTTCCGTTACGAGTCAAAGTTGCCAGTTAGCCTGCTATTGTGATTGTGAGCATAATTATTTTGTAAGTTGTACATTAATTTTTGTGCTCTTTTTCACTATAATGTTTTATTTATGTGAATGTTAAATTATGTAATTTAAGTGTCTGTGTTAAATAAGTTAGAGTGTTACGCAGTGTAAAAAAAACTCTGGCATGTTTTGGATGTCTCCGAGCTGGTAACTGTTGTAACCGTTGCTCCCTCGGGAATACGCAAGAACTGTGGAGAAGTGTAGAACACTCTCGAATGTAGGAAGCTTATGTAAGGATGGGGAAGAGACTAGAGCAATTTCAGTCAGTTTTCAGTTCAGTTTAGGTGTAGTTCAGTGTCAGTGCAGTTAGCAAAGTTTGTATATCTTCCGTACTTGTGAAAATAGTGAAGTATTGTTGGCAAGCATTAAGTGTAATTGCAGCTAGTGAAGATTATCTCCGGTTCTTGTGAAAACAGTGAAGTTGGCAAGCATTAAGTGTAATTATTTGGAGGGGGAGGCGATGGCAGAATCGATAGAGAGGCAGCCTACAGTCCTAATGGGCTGAGGCTCAAATCCCGGCTGGGGTGGGGAACAGTTTAAGGATCTGAATTTCTTAAAAAAGCACTTTTCTGATCTACCAGGTGACCCGCTGACATGTCATAAAAATACCCCCGCTAATATCAGTACACCAGTCCTGTATAAGACAGCCCTAGTATGTATTCAGTATCGGTGGTGGGTGTTAGCACCAAAGTGGTGACAAGTGGAGATGTAGGAGGACTACTGGGACTTGGGAATAGGCCCTGAAGCCTTTGCCCAGAGTCAGACACGTAAAAAAAATAAAAAAAATAAATAAAGACATTGATCTTTAGTAGTCAGTGCCTACTGACAACGCCTGAGCTGATCTTGTGTGCTGTACACCGAAAAGCTGACCATAGGAAGAACAGCTCACTGGGCAACGTTCTTCTTATACTGATCTACTGCTGTTGGAGCCTGTGGCAGTGTGGGACGGGGACGTAACAGTGGTGTCAGGAGTGTGGAATCATTAAAGTGCTGCAGTGAGTCTACTCTTCGACATGGAGCAAGGGGGTGTGCAGACAAGATCCCAGCTGATCAGGAGGGCGAGGTGTCACTGGCTGAAATCATGAAGCTATTGCAAGCACAAAGTGTCCAATTACAAGTACAGAATGAAAGACTACAGGCAGGAATGAAGGACAGAAAGAACTCAAAGAACAATTACGAGCACAAAGTGTACAACTACAGGCACAGAATCAACGACAGAAAGAACTTAAAGGGCAATTACTGGCGCAAAATGAAGAAATCGCAGAACAATTACAGGTACAAAGTGAAGAACAGATAGAACAATATGAACAGCTGCAGGAGACATTACAGGAGCAACAGAGGGAATTACAACTGAGGATGCAAGGACAGTTGGATGCCATGGGGGAAATGAAGGAAGAGCAGCAACAGTTGAAGAGGGAAGTATACATTTAGCTATAGCAGCAGAAGTGTGAGATAAGCAATAACGTGATGGAGTTCAGACAGCATCTAGACGACTAGGTGAAGCATGTAGACGGCCAGCTGAAGATTAGTGAGGGAATAGTCACAGAGTGCAGACAGCATGTAGATAACCAGTTGAAGCATGTAGTTGACCATGTAAAGATAATTAGTGAGAAAATTGAGGCTGTAGAGAAATAGTACGCTGCTGAGCCTCAGGTTAGTGTAGAGGGAGCATATGAAAACAATGGACAGTGTATGGTGAATCTTGACGGATCCCAGGCGTCTAAAGGTAGCATTACAGGGTTGAATAATCAGAATGCAGGAGTTTTAAGTACTGAACTTAATTATGATGCCCCAGTTTTTAGACCCCAGACCAGTGAAGTGCATGGCTATAATGGGGGTACAGTTATAAAGAAGTTCGAGTTTCCTGGTGATCAGAATGGTTGGGATGATAGGCAGAGGACAGTGCAGCTTGCTACTAGCCTTAAGGGTGCCACAATGGAAATTCTGGGCCATATGTCAGTAAAGGAGAGGAACAGTTATCAGTCCTTAGTAGAAGTACTGGAGTGCAGATATGGAAGCATGTACCAGATTGATGTTTACAGAGCATGATTCCGGACCCGTGTACGGGATCGAGGCGAATCCCTACGGCAGCTTGTTCATGACCTGGAGAGTACGGCATACAAGGCATACCCTGGAGCAGCACCTTACCTGTTGGCTATTCTTATGAGGGAGCAGTTGATCGATGCTCTTGATAGTGCAGAGTTGGAAGTGCACAACCCAGAAGCATGCAAGAAACACCAGCCAGGGCTCTAGAATTTGAGTTCTACGTCAGGTCCAGCACGCCCACTTTTCAGGCAGGTCGTAGTGCAGGATTCAAGGCAAGAAAGGGGCAGGTTTGTGAGGCGGAAAAATTTGAAGGAAGTTGCTGGTACTGTGAAAAGCCAGGACATAGAAAAGAGGACCGCAACAAGTGCAAGAGGGATCAGAGGAAGTTGATGGAATTGTGAGAAGCCAGGACACAAGAAAGTGGATTGTTACAAATGGAAGAAGGAGCAAGAACGGAACAGTGTAAAGAAACCCACGGTTGCAACAAACGGGTGTTGGACGTGTGGTGAGGTGGGACACTTCAGCTATGATTGTCCAAATGAGGACGGCAAGAAGAAGGCTGGAAGACGGAAGAACAGATGGCAAGCAGTATAGTAGGAATGGGAATCTTGGCAAGAAATGCCTCCGTACTGTAGTGACAGGGCCAACGTCAGATGAAAAAGACTTGACGAGGGTGCAGTTGGAGGTTGCAGATTTACAACCAGTGCTAGAGTGGCTGCATCAGAGTACAGTGTGCCATACTGAGAAGAAGTTTCCAGGTTAAGCCCTGCAACCAAGAGCTACTGGAGTCAGTGGTACCTTCTTCGTTTGAACAACAGACTACTGGAGCGTCAGTGTGAGACACCTGATGGTCTCAGCAAGTACTGGTAACTGGTGGTTCCAATGAAGATGAGGTCCGAGATCTTGGATGAGTCCCATAACCAGATCACTAATGGGCACCTGGGAGTGAAGAAAACTCTAAGCCGGCTGTGACAGAGGTTCTACTGGATTGGCGTGCATCAGGATGTTGAAGAGTAGGTCAGGCCTGTGATGTATACTGTGCCCAGACGGGACCCAAGAAACGTGGTTGCGCCCATCTCCAAGTATACCAAGTGGATGCACCAATGGAGAGAGTAGCGGTGGACATTGTTGGACCTTTGCTGCTCGCTGAATGGGGAAACCGGTATATATGTGTCGCCATGGACTATTTCACAAAGTTGCCAGAAGCCTATGCCATCCCCAATCAAGAGGCTACGACTGTTGCTCAGGTGTTGGTTGACCAATTTTTCTGTCATTTTGGGATGCTACAAGAGCTACATTCAGACCAGGGGAGAAACTTCGAGTCTGCTGCGTTTTGTGAGTGCAGCAAGATACTGGGGATATAAGAAGACCAAGACGACCCCACTACGGCAACAGTCAGATGGGATGGTGGAGAAATTCAGTTGGACCCTGGGACAAGATCTTACCAAGTACTGAGTAGAGGGACAAAGGGAATGGGACCAAAAATTTCCTGCATTGTTGATAGCATATCGGTCTGCATTCCATGAGTCTACTGGCTATTCTCCTGTTGGGTCACGAGTTACGCTTACCTGTTGACTTGTCAATGGGAAGACCTCCTGATGAAGAGCTGTCTGCAGACACCTTCAGCTATGCAAAGCCTGTTCAGGAAAGTCTGGCTGAGGTATATCATCAAGTCCGAGGAGCCCTTAATTTTTCAGGAGAAGTGGTGAAGTGCCAAGGCAAGAGAGGTGAGCTTCAAGGATGGTGACAAAGTTTGGTTATACAATCCACAGCGGAAGAAGGGACAGTCACCGAAGCTACAGAGCCTGTGGGACGGGCCTTACACTGTGTTGGACTGCCTATCAGACATAACGTACCCGATTCAGGGAGGCAGCAAGTTTCACCCAAAGTTGGGACACGTGAATCGTCTGTGGCAGTACCATGGGCCAGGAGAGTACAGCTGGGACGTCTCCAAGGAGTCGTGCTCACCTGCAGCCGAGGATGTTGAGGACCACGGAACTGAAGTACAAGACGATGGTAACAGTTTCTCGAAGGATGAAGTGAATCAAGAAGAGGACCAAGACATTCCAAGAGGAGTGGACTGTGCGGAGGAGGAGGGACATTGTCGGAAGTGGCATAGGAGAAGACCTGATATGTTGAAGGATTATTTTGTGTATAGTTAGAGGTCATTAGGATTAATTATGTTTGTATACATTGTGTAGTTTTGTCGGGACCACAAAGAAGTAGGGAGGGGGCAGTGTTAAGAAGCTGGATTGCTAGTTAGTTTGTGCTGGAGAATTCTCGATGTTTCTCGTAGCTCCGTACTTCCATTACGAGTCAGAGGTGCCAGATAGCGTGCTGTTTGTGAGCGTAGTTATTTTGTAAATTGTGCATTAATGTTTTATTTATGTGATTGTTTGTTAAATTATGTAATTTAATTAAAGTTTGTATGCTAAATGATTTAGGGTGTTATGCAGTGTAAGAAAACTTTGGCATGTTTTGGATGTCTCCGAGTTGGTATCTGCTGTAACCGTTGCTCCCTCGTTAATACACGAGAAATATGGAGTAATGTAGAACACTCTCGAATATAGGAAGCTTATATAACCATGGGGAAGAGACTAGAGCAGTTTCAGTCAGTTTTCAGTTTAGTTTGAGTGTAGTTCAGTGTCAGTGCAGTCAGCGAAGTTTGTATATCTTCTGTACATGTGATAATAGTGGAGTGTTGTTGACAAGCATTAAGTGTAATTGCAGTTAGTGAAGATTACCTCCTGTACTTGTGAAAACAGTGAAGTTGGCAGGCATTAAGTGTATTTATTTGGAATATAAAGACATTGATCTTCAGTAGCCAGTGTTTATTTACAACGCCTGAGCTGATCTTGTGTGCTGTACACTGAAAGGCTGACCATAAGATGAACAACTCACTGGGCACCGTCCTTACTACACTGATCTACTGCTGTTGGTGCCTGTGGCAGCGTGGGACGGGGACGTAATAATATACAATACCGCATCACACACCATACGCAGTTACTCATCTCCTACGCCTCATTTTAAACAACATAGGTAGTGAGTAATCATCAGCTTCACAAAAAATCGTGTGGGACTGACCATGTGAAGTGTATGGACTACCGCACTCCACAAAGTTTATTTTCCAAGAACCAGGGCCTACATCAACATTTATGACATATGAGCCCATTGGTGGTCGAGTGGACAATATCCTTTTTTTTTTTCCCCCACTGTGTCAGGGACTCGTCCTGACCTAGAGCGAATATTTAAATTAGTGGAGAAGTACATCCTAACATGTACTGTGTTTACACATGTGCACATTGTTGAGGTTCCCTGTACTGCATATACTGACCGTCTCAGTCAGCATCACTCTTACCCCAGCATCATGCATTCTACGTATATTAGCATCTTACACTACCTTCTAGTTTTTCATATAGCATGAGTAAGGATGGACCAGTTCCAGAGTAAGAATGTGGTCTCTTTCAGCCATATGTATCATATATATCAGATGTATAGTTTGTGTGTGTGTGTGTGTGTTCGTGTCTGTGTTCGCGTCAGTGTCCGCCTTTGGACATAAGTGAAGAAGCTCCTTCCCAGGGTTCAGTATTCCACCTACTGTTTTTTTTTTCTTTTTATGCAAGGAAGAAGGAACCAAAGGCCACAGGCCTGCATACTGTTCCTTCCAAGAAAAAGCAAAAACAATACAAAAGAGAGCCAAATTCAAGATCCGTTCATTTCGAGATGCCTGGACACACTGCGTTTGAAAGACTGGAGATCATAGGAAGTAGGAAATTCAGACAGAGGGAGACAGTTCCAGAGTTGACCAGTTGCATAAATGAAGGACTGGGAGTAACGGTTAACTCTTGCATTAGAGAGTTGGACAGAAAAGGGATGAGAGTTTGTTGCTAGACGGGTACTACGTCTGACACCAGTCGACAGCTGGAAGGTCCATTGAGCTTGGACGACCGACCAAACCATGGTTTGCAATCCCAGACAGGGATGGAACAACTGACCATAGCGAAAGTGAGATCTGATCCAGGGTATGGAACGTTAAGAGTCTCTGGGTATATTACGATCTAGCCGCTTCTGAAAATTTAACTCTGGAGCATACAGTTTTTTTGTTCCTGCTACTAAAGCTAACTTTGCTGTTCTTGAAATTCCGGGAGATCCATAATAGGATATCGTGGGTTCAAATGACGTCAGAAAACTAGATTATGCAATCACAGAAATGTCTGACAAGCACATACTGTGCTACACAAGAAAACAGGAAAACTAGGGCCAGAGTGCAGGATTTTTTTGTCGACAAACAGATGGATGGCAATACTGTATTAGAGAATGCTTTAGTATTAATGTTAAAGTAGCGTGCCAAATATTAAAACTGAATGAGATGCAAGCTGATGATAGTCCAACATTATCATGTGATGATGAAGAAACTGAAAAGCTTTATGATTTTTTATTTTTTAAATAACAGAACAGAGGAAGGAATAGCAAATGAATGAAAAAAAAATCCATACACCAGATTACTGGTGTCCTCCATTCATGAAATATCTGTAACAGTTGGTCTTGAACTGCTGTAGGTTGAAGTTTGGAGAGAAACAACTCTGGGGAAGCGAGCTCCAGAGAGATGCAGTTCGGGGAATAAAAGAATTCTGCTAGGCGGAAGTTCTGCAATATGGCTGTGTGACATTCCAGTCATGAGCGTTGCCAGATGCCCGTGTAGCACGAGGGAAGGCATTGAGAGGTAGCACAATGGACGCAACTTCGTCTGAGCATTTGCCATACAAATATCTGCAAAATAATGCAAGGGAGGCAACATTCCTTTTTACTCTTAGGGGATGTAAATTATTTGTAATAGCAGGGTTATTAATAATTCCAACAGCTTTCTTCTGAATTTTGTCTAGTTGTTTTAATGCAACCTCTCCACATCCATTCCACAAGGGTGAGCAATATTCATGCTGAGAGCGCACATGACACTTGTAAATTAAAGCTATATGCTCGTCAGTGAAGAAGTTACGGATTCTGTATAATATTCCAAGTTTCTTTGAGGCGGTTTTAGCAAGTGATCTGACATGAGAGGTCCAGCTGAAGGCACTGTTAAGTGAGACGCCAAGAATTTCAATACTTTTGGAGACGGGAATATTAGTAGCATTGAAAGGTAACATATGAATCAGGCAATATCTGTCTATTAGTAAATTGTATACATTTGGTTTCACTAGTGTTAAATGAGCCGAGATTTTGTCCCCATTCACTGATCATAGAGAAGTCTTGGTTTATGGAGATGGCTGTGCTGAGTTGAGAATTGAAGATATCAGACTTTGTAAATGGGTGCCTGAGTGTGAATGAACTGTGAAGTGTTGAGTCATCTGCATATGAATGGATGGGATTGTGTGGGACCCTGACTGCCTTGGAGAGAGTTCCAACATACTTGACCTTTTCCTAACAACTAATCCTTCTGCTTACACTGTTAATCTTTTCTCTCCGTTGGGCTCCTCCGATCATAACCTTATTACCTTAACCTGTCCTATTGCTCCAGTACAGCCTGTGGACCCTCCAAAGAAACGCCGCCTGTGGCACTTTGGAGCTGCAGATTGGGAGGCCCTCAAGCAATACTTCTTTGATTTTCCTTGGAATGATTATTGCTTCCATGGCCGGGAGCCGTCTGAGTGTGCCCTACGCATTACGGAGGTTATTCTCTTGGGCATGGAAGCATACATTCCTTTTTCATATCCTCTGACTAATGCAAGAAAGCCTTGGTTTAATCACGCTTGTTCTAATGCTGTCCGCAACAGAGAGAGGGCCTTTAAAAGGT
>JAGKTI010018250.1:0-11428 GCA_018397915.1 Birgus latro | reverse complement strand
GCTCTGTGTGTGTGTGTGTGTGTGTGTGTGTGTGTATTTACCTATTTGTATTTACCTATTTGTAGTATACAGGAATTGAGCTAAGCTCGTGTTGTCCCGTCTCCATATCTACATTCATCTAATCTAGTTTTAAATACATGAATGTTTTTCGCCTGCACCACCTCTTCGTCTAAGTCATTCCAAATACTTATGCTTCTATTCGGGAAACTGAACTTTTTGAGATCATTAAGACATCTACTTTTCCTCAACTTGAAGCCATGACCTCTTGTTCTTCCATCATCCAACACAAAAAGATCCTCTCTATCCATCCTTTCCAATTCTCTTACATTTCTAAATATCGTGATCAAGTCACCTCTTTCCCTTCTCTCGTGCAATGTTGGTAACTTCAGTTTTTCCAATCTCTCCTCGTAGGTGAGTTCCCTTAAACACGGTATCATCTTCGTTGCCCTCCGTTGGACCCTTTCTAGTTTATCAATATGCTTCTTCAAATGAGGTGACCATACCACCGCTGCATACTCTAGTCTTGGTCTTATCATGGTCACTATCAACTCCCTCAACATATCTTCATCCATATAATTAAAAGCCACTCTCATGTTGGTCAGTAATCCATAAGTTCCCCCAATAATTTTGTTTATATGCTTTTCTGGTGACAAGTCATCCCGAATAATCACTCCCAAATCTTTCTCATCCTTGTGTGTGTGTGTGTGTGTGTGTGTGTGTGTGTGTGTGTGTGTGTGTGTATTAGGTAGAATGAGAAACACAGTGATTCATGAAAGATGTGAAGGTGGGAGGTTTGTTGATACCAATGTTTTGCTTAGGTGGTGTGGTCATGTGAAAGCAATGGATATAAGCAGGGCCGTGAAATGAGTATGCTATATGCTTATTGTTAAGTGGTGCTAGGGAATTATTCTTGCAGGACATTTGAAGTTCCAGTAATGGGGAAGAAACACATTGCTAAAAGTATGTGGTGTATAAAATTCTAAATGAGAAAAATGCTCATTGTAGGACTGCGTATTGCAAGGAGTTATTGTAGTTCGTTTGTACTTCTTGGCTTCAATATATTAGAGTAAGACAAAAATTTCTTTAAGGTTACATAATTGGAACACAATCTTAAACCTTGTATATGATTTCCTCTTGGTTTGCCCACAGCTGCCCAGTTTGCCGATATTGCCAGACCCCAGAGGAGATGCCAGACCAGAGATGCTCTCTTTGTGGCTCAGCTGACTCTCTGTGGATCTGCCTCATCTGTGGCCATGTTGGGTGTGGTCGCTATGTTGGGGGACATGCTCACAGGTCACACCCTTACTCTCCATTTTACTCTTGTTAACTCTTTTAGTCTGGGGAACTTCCCCTCCCCCCCCTCCTCTGAGATTTTTACTAGATATAGCCTTACTAAGCCCCTTCAGAAAGAAAGATCCTTTCTAATGTTGGTTACAGTTATTTGATAACTGTAACCAACATTCAGTGGGTTAACATTCCATATTTGGCCTCCTACAGCTATACCCCTTTGCAAAGACTAAGATGACATACTTTATACTTGCAGTCTGTAAATTATTTTCGTCAACTCAGAGGTGATGTTTTGAACTAGAGGGGTTAATTACAGCATTCATTAGGCCCCTCAATATTGAGGGGTCTTACTAAGATGAACAAAGTTGTCTGGAGGGAGCTAGAATAGGCCAAAGTATTGTAAGGCATAATCACAGCAGAGGGATTAAAGTTATTTAACCCGTGGATTGCGCAATTACCTTTCTTTATCTCACCCACTGGTGTGCAAAAAATGAAGGATTTTTTTTCTTAGTTTTTGTTTATTATAAACTTGAAGATAAACAAACAGGGCATCATCTGGAGAGGAAAAAAAAGTAATCTCTCTCTCTTTCTCTTTCCATCATTGTGTAGGGCCATGCTTAAGTTTACATAGGGGAGTAGTGAATATTTTTTTTTATTTTTATTTTTTTTATAAACTTGAAGATAAACATCCAGGGCATCATCTGGTGAAAAGAAAAAAATCCCTCTCTCTCCATCTTCGCGTAGTGCCATGTGTAAGTTTGCGTGGGGGTCGAGTTTTTAACAGTGATGCACGGCCAGCACACCCTGAGCTGTGGCTTACAACGGGACGCTACCCAGCTTGAGCATGTGGCTCGCAATCCATGGGTTAAATAAAAAATACAGTGAAACATTTTTAACAAAGATTTGAAGCTGAATTGTTAATATAGTAGCTGTTCAGATAGGCAGTTGTTTGGTTTTTTCTAGATTGAAGATTGGTGAAGGATATTTTATGATATTAGCCATTTGCAAAGACAGTATGAAATATCTATAGGACTATCTATTATTATCAGAGTGGAAGTGAATGAATATATATTCAGGTATTTGAGTTATGTAAGTGTACAGTGTACATTTTTAATTTGTGAGGGTTAAGTTCCCAAAAACCTGCAGATAACAAAAATCACCAATACTCCGAATGGATGTAAATTTATTCTGTTGTTATTCCGAGTTGTCTAACAGCCATCTGCAGTTATTATATTATACACATCATATAACAGTTTAAAAGTCCTTTCCCTTCCATAGAACACCACAAGGCTTTTCCAGGAATGGAAGAAGGGTGGTAACAGGGAGGAATACTTGGCTGCCAAGCATAGGGGTAGAAGAGAGGTATACAGGGTGAAGTCTGAGTCACAGAGACTTTTACTTGATAATCTGAATCATGGGGAAAGGAAAAATACGATTTTTAGGGTGGCAAATCAGGTGAAGAGGGATAATCGGGACATTGTAGGTGAGCGGTGTGTGAAGAATGATGAAGGAAGGGTAGTGGTGAACAGTAGGGATATTAAACATGCATGGAGAGAGCATTATAGCCGGTTGTTGAATAAGGAGTTTGACTGGGATAGGGAAGGTTTGGAGCCAGCAGTTCCAGTGTTTGGCCCTTGGCCTTTGATTGGCACTGCTACTGTGAGTGAGGCAATAAGCAGGATGCGGGTGGGGAGAGCAGCAGGTGTGTCTGGGTTGACTGCTGAAATGTTGAAGGCCTCAAAAATACTGGGGTGAGGTTAGTCACTGACCTGATAAATATGATTATATATGAGTGTGTTGTCCCAGATGATTGGCTGAAGAGTGTAATTGTAAATGTGTACAAAGGGAAGGATGATGCCCTGGAAAGGGGAAATTACATAGGTATAAAGCTCTTAGATCAGATAACGAAAAGAGAGTTCTAGAAGATTTGATTAGAGAAAGAGTGAATATTGATGAGATGCAGTTTGGGTTTATGCCAGGCAGGGGGACCACTGATGCAGTATTCATTGTTCAACAGCTTCAGGAAAAATATATTGGAAAGAAAAGGGAATTGTATTTTGTTTTTGTTGATCTGGAAAAGGCCTTTGACAGAGTCCCTAGAGAGATGGTGAAGTGGGCAATGAGAAAGCTAGGGTTGGAAGAGTGGCTGGTTAAGGTGGTTATGGCCATGTACGTGGGTGCTCGCACCCAGGTAAGAGTGAATGGAGTTTTGAGTGATGAGTTTTCTGTGAATGTTGGTGTGCATCAGGAGTCAGTTTTGAGTCCCTTGTTGTTTATCATGGTACTTGAAGCCCTCTCATGTGACTTCAGAGATGGACTCCCTTGGGAGATGTTGTTTGCTGATGATTTGGTGTTGATTGCAGAGAATGAAAAGGAAGCGGAGGAAAGATTTAAGAAATGGAGAGATGGTATGGGGCACAAGGGTTTAAGGGTAAATGCAGATAAAACAAAAGTGATGATATCTAGGGTTGGTGGAGGTACAATCAGAGGAGGGGGAGAGTGGCCATGTGTAGTTTGCCACAAAGGTGTGGGAAGTAATTCCATCTTGTGCAACATTTGTGATCAATGGGTGCACAAGAGATGTAGTGGCATTAAAGGCAGACTGCGAGATAATGCTGATTTTATGTGTGCGGCATGTCGGGGAGAGCAGGTGGAGATCATTAGGCATGAAAGGATCGAACTTGCTAGTGAGTCTCTTGAGTGTATTGTCATTTGGGAGACATGTTATGTGCCGGAGGTGGGGCTGGAGCTAGCTCGGTTGCTAGGGTGAGAAGTGGTTGGAAGAAGTTCAGGGAGCTGTTACCCCTCCTGACATTGAGAGGACTCTCCTTACGTGCTAAGGGTTCTTTGTATGCAGCATGTGTTAGGAGCGTGATGCTGTATGGTAGTGAGACCTGGGCAGTAAAGGAAGAGGATATTTGCAGGCTTAAACGTACAGAAATGATAATGATTATGTGGATGTGCAGTGCGTCCCTGCGTGCAAGGCCTGGGGGGGCTGGGTTTACGATGGAAGAGTTGAGAGGTAGGATGGGACTGGAGTGTATTGGTGTTGTGATGAGGAGAGGTAGGCTGATGTGGTTTGGATATGTGGAGAGGATGGGGGATGATAATTGGGTTTAGAGGGTGAGAAGTGTTAATACTAGGGGAGGGGTTGCGAGGGGTAGACCGAGAAAGACATTGGACGAGGTCATTAAGCGTGACTTCAGGGTTAAGGGATTGAACAGGGAGGCTGCCAAAGATCGAGCAGCATGGAGAGCCACCATTAGGTGACCAAGGACAACGCATGCAAGCATGTTGGAGCCTTCAAAAATGAAATGAAACAGATCTTATATAAATACATACAGTACAGTACAAAATAAATAGTACACTAGTAAAAATTTATACAGTATACAGTATTTAAAACTGAAAGTAGTTATTGATTAGTAATTGTGTGCAAGTATGCACCATCCTTAATAATTATGTGTAAATAGCTACAGTACAGTTGAGCTGCAGCAAAAACTCATGTGGCATAAATTTTCTCCCTTTTTAAGTCACAAATGAAAACCAGCAACTGCAAGCCTGTGAATAATCAGAATCACCAATTGAAAATCCATGAATTTTAATGGGACAGTATACTCTACTGGTATTTTGTCATTGTGAGAGTAGTAAGAAGTGTACTGACTGGTGTGTGTTTCCCCGCAGGCACTTCATGGAGACAAACCATCTTTTCTCGCTCCAGGTGGGGAACAATCGGGTTTGGGACTACGTGAGAGATAACTATGTTCACCGTCTGCTGCAGAGTGAGGGTGATGGCAAGGTACTGCACTGTACTTCCTTCTACCATTGCTTTCATGTTTTCATTTGTATGCATTTAGTCACTCACCTGTTCTTTCATTTATCTGATTATTCAGATCATTTGCTCATTCATTCACTCAACATATTTAAAAAAAAAATTTTGCTACTCTTTATCTCAAGACTGCAGGTTGTGTTTAGAGGTTATATTCTGTTGACTTTGGAGATTTTGTAACACCCTTTTTTCATCCATCCATCTATCATCAAATCCAATATTGCCCCATCAGAAGCATAGGGGCTCAGGGGTTGGCTACTCAATCCAGACACATGAGGCAAGGGCATTACATGAGCAGTAAACCAGAGCCTCTTCACAGAATGAGACCCTTATGGGCCACATCTGTTTGAAGTTCCTTAATTCACTTGACCACCAGGTATCTAAAATACTGTATAGGGGCAACATGACTAATGAACTGCATCACTACACAGTAGAAGACTAACCCTTGATTTCCCTTCATGCACCAGACTGTTCCATAAAGGGGAAAGCACCCAAGTGTGACAAGGGTTACCACTGCAGTTTACAGTAGGCGCGGAAAGTATTGACATTTTTTTGCCGACGTCATTCTTTTTCGGGTTAAGTGAAGTAGGGTCAATACTACCCTCCCCTGTGATGCGAAATGAGCTGACGCTTTTTCAACGGGAGCTGGCAACCCTGCTTGATAGGTTTGGCACCACAGGAGCAGGCTCAGTAATGTTTGGGCAGCCACAGGAGGAGGATTGTCTCTGTGTGTGATGCACCACGAGGGCATGTTTTGACTCAAATAACACAGTTATTTGGTTACCTACCACATTCTCATCATGCCTAAAGTAACCACAAGCAAGGACAAACGTGTGGAAGTGATTACTTTATACGAAGCTGGCCACAAACTCCCATTTATTGCAAATCAGATGGTGTTAGACTGAGGACAGTGCAGAGACTGGTGAAGCGGTTCAAGGACAGTGGGGAGGCCATTCCTCCCACTCCACTTCCCAAGCCTGGGAGACCTCATAAGACAACCTTCAGGACCCGTCAGCTGATCTCAAGGCAAGTTAGCAAGGATCCAAGGCTAACAGCACGGGATTTAAAAGAAAAGAACCCACAGTTGCTGGCAGATGTGTCTGTCAGAAGTGTGCAGCAGCTGTTGCATGACAATCTGGGTTACAGGAGTTTTTGTGCTTGTAAAAAACCACTGCTAACTGCACTTCAGAAGAAAAAGAGAGTAAATTTTTGTAAGAAATATCTTGTCTGGAGTGAGGAGCAATGGAAAACTGTCCTTTGGAGTGATGAGTCAACATTTACTGTCACTGGTACCCCTTCATCACGAGCGTACTGCAAACCAGGCAGTGACCCCCTGGATCCTAAGTACACTTCCAAGTTTGTTAAATACCCAGCCTCACTCATGGCTTGGGGCTGCTTTACATATTATGGTGTTGGTAGGTTGGTAATTCTACCTGCAAATGAAAAAGTGAACCAGAACAATTATTTGGAGCTCTTATGTGATGTTTTAAGTGACTCTTTTGATAAAACCAAGGCAAGAGTATTTATGCAAGATTCTGCCCCTGCACATGTTGCAAAGTCAGTGAAACAGTGGCTAACAGACTGTGAGGTTCCCTTTATTCGAGACTGGCCCGGAAACAGCCCAGATATCAATCCCATTGAGGATTTATGGGCGCACATGAAGCGGCAGCTGCATAGTATGGACACATCATATTTGCCTAAACTTGAGGCTGCAGCTATGGAGCAGTTTTAGTCCGTCTGTTCTGCAAAACTACGCCATCAGTCTCCCCAGACGCCTTAAGAAGATAATAAAGGTGAAGGGGAATGCCAGTAAATACTAAATTCAATGGTGAGTGTTAATTTATTTGTTTCTCCTTGCTAACCACAAGAATGTTTTCTTTTTTTAAGATGGCGTCAACACTTTCCGCACCTACTGTATTTTGCCTAAAACACCTTAATATCAGTTTGGATTTTATTGATGAAAGTATGTCACTGCTGGACATAATACTGTATATATCTGTATCTGTATCTATCTATCTATCTATCTGTCTGTATATATATATACAGTATATACACACACATATAAGGAATATCAACATCAGGGCTTGTAGGAACATCTTTAATGGTATGATGCATCACCAGAACTAAAAATAGTAATTTATATTAGCTGTGGTAAAAATATTTGCACCTTTGATCCATCTTTGCATCAGAAGTAACTAAAAAATATTCTAAGACAAATGAATATCCTACTTAAGTCATAAATAAGTAGAAAAAATAAAAACATTCATACACTAAAATGCTCAATCCAGTTGAGTGAAAGCAAGAACATTCAGGTAAATTTTCAAGATAACAATACATTTAAACCTTTGAAAACAGCAGCTGAACAGAAGAACTACTGTATTGTCACCGATAATGGGTTTGTAGAGGCGTGTATAAAGTGTCTCCATGATGGGGAGGTCAGAGCTGTACTGGCTTCTAGCAAGGACTGTGAAGGAGGTTCGCTTGACAGGATGATCATATGTGTGTGAGTGTTGTCTGATGGCACTAAAGAGTGGTTTAGTAATTGGTCTACCTGTTCGAGCTGATGTACCTAAGTGTTCGTGTATGCTTGTTTTTAGATGTCTCTCCGTCTTTCTGATATTTCTTGTGTATTCTAATTTCTTATGTACTCTAATTCCTTATGAAGATGAAAATAATCTGAACAGATATGGTAGACTCGGTTAGTCAGAGTCTTTACCAAGTTGCGTTTATAATTTATTGGAATGAATGAGTTGAATTTTGTACATAATCCTGAGAATGTTGGTTTCCGGTAGACATTAGTAGTGAAAGTGGTGCCTGTTCTGGTGATATCTATATCTAAAAATAGAAGCTTATTATCCTTTTCTGTCTCAGCTGTGAATTCTGTGTTTGGATGTCTCGAATGAACCCTTTCATGCTTGGTAAGTTTTAGTAAGTTTCGTGTTCCATGACACATCGCTTGTCTCCCCTCCCCTCTGCGCCTGCTGCGCGCTCCAAGAAAGTGTATTCTCTGCTTATTTTCACCACCGAAACATATTTATTTTGCCACAAAACGACGAGAAGAATGTATGTGAGTGAGGTGGAGGGGGCGAGAGGGAGGGGGAGGCCGAGGATGAGAAGGAGGGATGGAGTGGAGAGGTATATGAGAAAGGGGGGTGTGAGTTGGGAGCGTGGTAGTGAAATGGCAGGGGACAGAGTGACATGGAGGCGATTTGTTTGTGGCCACCCCGTTCGGGATTGAGGCATCTGGCAATAGATAGATAGATAGACCAACATATTCCAATTCGTCGATGTTTGTTCTACTTGTTAAGCAAAAAAAAAACAAAAAAAAAACACACTATACATACATTAGGGCAGTGTGAATAAACATTTGGGAACATTAATTTAATTTCCCAACATCATAGCTTGAATGTTTACTAACATATCTTTACAAGTTAAACATCATTTGAAAGAGAATTTTATTAACTTTCGAATGGGATAGTTGGCATTATGATATGAGGTATGGTTTTCAAGTAATAAGCAAAAAAGTAAAACCTTTTTCCAATAGAGAATAGAGTTTTTATTCGGGGAGCTGTAGTGAAAAACTTTTCTCAGCAGTGTTATGTTTTTATTTCATCACCTTTTGCAGACTTTTATGGGCTTTCATTTAAGCCTCGAACAGTTCTCCTACGCCTAATAGTTTTCGAGAAAAATGGAAAAAACTACGGTGTACTCATGCCATTTTGTGACTACAGGGCTGTTTCCTGCCTCCCTTTAACCTACTGCACGGTTTCATTATTTCCTTGCACACTAGGTATTGCAAACTATATTGACGTGATACACTGACACTCTTTTTTCAGATGAGTACTCACATTTGGTGAAGGGTAGATGCAGTGTAGTTCTGGGGCCAGGGTTAGAAACAGTAGCAAAATCTTCGTTGGCTCAGTGGCTGATAACTGCCACAAATGCTTCACAAACACCTGAATTTCCTATTGCAAACACCAGATCTAATCACAATAGTGGCCAAAAACTCTGCATAAACACTATTGGTATAGTGAAATATGTAGTGCTGCCATGATGCGGGTAATACAGTGGATTTAAAGGGACAAGGGACTGCGCGCTCCTCCTCCATTGACAGCTAGTTTGGCACTAAACAAACTGTATGCACTGACACTGGTATCAGGACCCACAGTTGCCAACTCATTACTTTTGACGAGAGCCAGGCAAGCTATGATGCCTCAAAAAATGGCGCAAATTGACCAAAAACTTTTTTTTTGGTAAATTTTTTGCCCTTTATGACACTTGAGTCATCATCGTGCAGTTTCATGGAAAGACCCAAATGATGCCTAAGGCGTCATTGAGCACAAAAGGGTTAAGTTAGTTTAAAAACTGTGGTATGTGATCTGGAGATTTGAAAAGTAAAATGGTGTCATCTACTCATCTACGTACCTCCGATAAAACAATGGCTTAAAATCCTCTGGGCAATCTTTAATCCAATTCTTCTCATGAAAGCTCAAGAAAATGTTACTTAGTGTTGGGGGAAGGGGGTTTCCCATTGCTACCCCATCTATGTGTCTGTAGGCTTGCTCATTGAATAAGAATATGCAGTCTGTTACAGCCAAATTCAGTAATTTACGCATTTGTTCACTACTGAAGCTGGAAGCCTTGTCATGCTCCTTAAAAAGTTCACTGATGCATATATCAATAGTCTCTTTTAGCGGGATATTGGTAAACAGAGATTTAATATCAAAACTGGCCATAACACAGCTGTCGATGTTTAAAGCTGTTATTTCCTTAACGAAAGAAAATGTGTCCCTGCAAGTGTACTAGTCATGGAAATGGGGCTCAAAACTGGTACCAAATATTTAGCGATGTTGTAGTTATAGAGTCTTATGGCAGATAAACCTGGTCTTAGAGGACATCCTACCTAGTGGACTTTGGGGAGCCCATACATTATCTCTGGCTGTGAACCACTCGGTCATAGGTGTCAGTAAACTTCATCACATGAAATCCCTTCCTCTACCATCTTTGTGAGTAATATGTTAGCCTTGTCCTCTGACTTTAGTATTAACTTAAATATGTCATTTACTCTAGTAAATTTAGTTGCATCATGCAGAATATTCAGCATTTTGTGAACATAATCATTCCTATCCAAAATAACTACACCTTTCCTTTTATCCAGTTTGACAATTATTAATGAAGAATCAAGACTAAGATTTTTTAAGGCTAAGTATTCATCTTTATTGAGACAGTCAAATTTGTGACGTGAACCTTGTGAATAAAATGACTCAAATGCTAAGCGGCGGATGGAGTTTTTAAAATAGTCCGTCTCCCTCTTGTCCGGGTCATAATATTCATGGCATGAAAGATTTTTATGTAATTTTTCAAACTCAAGGAAATGGTTCACGAATTTTGGTTTACTTGGCATAATAGAAAATTTAAGTCCATTAGACAGAGCAGACTTTTCAACTGGGGAAAGAACTCTACTTGAGAAATTAGAGATTATATTGTTTAGAGGCAAATTGGCACGAAAACTATAACCTAGTTTAGTTAACTTAGATAAATGTGTTCCTTCCCGAACGCGATTTGCTGTAGCGCAATACTGTATAGCTTTAGCTTGGCACGATTTTGCGGAAGGAAATAAACATTCTAATGCAGGCACTGGTAGTGTAACGTGGTAATTTGAACTGGGCGGGCTGTGAAGTGGTGTGAGTCACACAGCCTCACAATACTTGACGTCATCGCCCACCAATCACGCTTCGCCTTTCTCGCTCTCCCAGCCACCCAACCAATCAGGACCCCCCTACCTCCCTTCCGCCTCCTGCGTTCCCCTCGCGGCCCACACCTACCCACACCATCCTTCTCAGCTTGCCTCATGTTCTTCCCCTCTACCTCATCTCTGGCGATGTGTGTCTGCTTTTCTCCTCACATAAGGTACAATAAATAAAAAAGTCCTATTGACCTAATGTATTTTTTTATAACCATATTAATGTTTTTACGAGGTTTAAATTGGGTGTTATAAAAAATTTGTGCACCTCAAGGGAGCATGGACTTTGGGCAGGGGTGCGGAAGAAAATAGGGGTTTTCAAGAGTTCCTCTAACGCGATATTTGCTTAATGTGAGGTCGGTGCAGAAGAAAATGCCTGCGTTAGGGAAGGAACACCTGTGTCTGAACAAACTCCACCCTTGATATTGTTGTGTAATTTCGTTTGGTAGCTAGACACTTCAGATGGTCACCATTAAAGATGTTCCTACAAGCCCTGGTGTTGATATTCCTTATTCGCCTGCGCTTTCCAAGCAACCAGTTGGTCACCAGTATAAATATATATATATATATAT
>JAGKTI010018249.1:0-17842 GCA_018397915.1 Birgus latro | reverse complement strand
ACGTAGATTACACCCATCAAAACACGTAGATTACACCCATCAAAACAAAGGCAGAGGAAATCGCCACACAGGAGTGGCGAAATTTCTCTGAGCAGTTCATTGTTTTCTAGATTCATCCTATGAAGCCTTCGCCTCAACCACCTCTATCAGATTGTGGTGGTGGTGGTTGAGGTGGTTGAGGTGGAGGTGGTGGTGGAAGTGGTCGTGCTGGTTGAAGTACTGCTAGTCGTACTAGTCGAACTCGAGGTTGAACTGGTCGTGGTAGTGGTACTGGGCGAGGTCGTGGTGGTGGTAGTTGTGGTAGTAGGCGCTGGGGTGGTGGTAGTTGTGGTAGGAGAGGGTGTGCTAGTAGTGGTAGTAGGAGGAGGGGTGGTGGTAGTGGTGGTGGCAGGAGGTGTAGCAGTTGTCGTAGCGGGGGGCGTTGTGGTTGTAGTAGGGAGAGGTGTTGTGGTCGTTGTGGTAGACTGAGGTGTGGTAGTTGTGGTACGCTGGGCTGTGGTAGTTGTGGTAGGTTGAGGTGTGGTAGTTGTGGTAGGTTGAGGTGTGGTAGTTGTGGTACGCTGGGCTGTGGTAGTTGTGGTAGGCTGAGGTGTGGTAGTGGTAGGTTGAGGTGTGGTAGTTGTGGTACGCTGGGCTATGGTAGTTGTGGTAGCTGTGACAGGACCAGTAGGTGTGGTAGTCGTAGGCTTTAGTTCTGAAATATTTAACAGAAATACTTATTAAACTCCTAAAGAGAGAGGAATACGAAGTTACTGGTAGGAGCTGAAGGGAGGGCAGCCGGATGGTTTTGACGAGAATTTAGCAGGGAAAGGAAGTAGGTTAGGGAGGAATGAGTAGGGCTTGGCAGAATTTAGCAGTGTTTAGCAGAATTAAGCAGACAGATTACGTGTTGATAAAAGTTCAAATACAAGGGATTTCTTTTGGCAGCTATTGTATGTGTGTGTGTGTGTGTGTGTGTGTTCATTACAGACTAAAATACAACTTACTAGCACAACATATACATCCTTTGTCGCCCGAACAGGTGTTGTAAGGGACAGCTGGGTTTTGACACATTCTGCCGTCCACACAGATGCCGGAGCAAGTGCTAGTGGCCGGACAGCTAAGGGGCCGAATGGTACAGCAGACACAGCCGTTTTTCCCGCCACACTGACCTAGATTTATGGTTGTCAGTTTAGCAGTTTGGGAGCTTTTTTATCAACATCATCAACATCATCATCATCTTAAACTGTTCCATCCTATCCCTGAGAATTTTCAAATCTCATCTCGACATCTCGTCCTGTCTGCCTCTTCCTCTCACTCCATCTCTAGGCTGCCACTTCGTTGCCCTGGTTGTCCATCTGTTATTTATTCTTCGCTACAGTTGGGGTCCAAGGGTCTGACCCCCCCCTGCCCCCCTTCCTGTTGTGACGCCACTGGGTAAGAGGTAATGGCGTACCCCCACTATTTTAAAAAGAGGTAAGTCGTACCCCCACTATTTTAAAAAGCGGTAAGTCGTACCCCCACTACATTAATAGAGGGTACGGCCTACCCAACTGAGGGAGGATGTACAGTATTGATGATGATGATGACTGTTGCGATTATATCCTCTGCTTAATCTGTTCCCTAGCCAGGCAGCTCTCCAAATATATCTGTCATATTCTGGCAGTTTTAGTATACAGGTATTTCTTAGCATTTCCTAACACTTTCAAACCCATTTTGAGAGCAAATATAGCGACCTTTGCTAATCTGTTTTTGCCAACTAAAACTCACCATACACTGGACGTTCCAAGCCCTGGCACTGGCTTCGGCACCGACCCATTTTGCTGTCGCACATTGGTAGCATCTGGCATCCTGTGGGGGGGGGGGGGGAATCTATTGTTGGCCTGAAGAAAATACTCCATGTAACAAAAACAACCTCGATTTTATATCCATATATATAGGGAAGAGTAAAAAGCCTCTCCTCTCCAACCACAGGCATTTGAAACATTTCCGATACATTGACACTCTGTTGGCAAGCAGTTTCTAAACAGACAGATAGATAGATATACTTACTATCAACAGGAAGACAGCAGGAAGTGCCGGGTCCACAGGACTGGATAGCAGTCTCGTCTTCAGAGCAGCTTAACTTGCACGATCCTTTCTTTTCCATACACTTGTCCAAAGCGGAGGTATCTTGTGAAGGAAGACAAAAATACTTAAAGATTGCTATACTTCCAATGATTGCAAGATGGATTCCAGTTACAGCGCACTGACATATGTCTGTGCTAAATGATCATCGTGAGAGAGGGGGGTGAAAGTTGGGGGAGGGCAGCGAAAAGGCAGGGGACAAGGCGTCATGGAGGCGATTTGTTTGTGGCCATCCTTTGCGGGATTAAGGCATCTGGCTATAGAAAGAAAGATAGATAAATTAATGAACATACAAGAATATGGGATCCCAAACTGTGTGATTTGACCTTTTATCCCATAAAATCTTTTAAAAGGCATCGATTTAAAAACAAGTGGTGTCCGAGGTATTTGACTAAGGAAAAACTTAACTTTGAACTGACTCTGGGAAGAACAGTGCCGTGGCTATGGGGGGCCTGGAGGGGGCCGGGTCTCCCAGTCGGGCCTTTGCCCCTCTCCCCACTGGCCCACCACTTGAAATGTCGAAATTTGATGTGTGTAGGACTGTACCTTCCCACCCCCCCCAAAAAAAAAAAAAAAAAAGGTTTGCCCTATCTTGGCGCTTCCCCCCCCCCCCCTTCCATCGAGACATGGTTACGCCACTTGTGAAGAAGTTACGGAATATCACCAAAGTGAAGAGTGTTTGAATGAAAGAAAGAAGGAAGATGATGAAAGAAACTGATCAAATACAATAGGTCTTTACAATATTTTAATGTGACTTTATTTCAAATATCTAAACCCTCTTTATGTTCGCTGATACTATGTCCTGTCTGAGGCGGTAGAGGGCTGGGGTGGAGAGGTATGTGTATGAGGGTGGAATGAGATGTAGAGAGGGGTGACTGATGGCAGAGGACAGCACGACATGAACTCGATCCGTTTGTGACCACCCCTTACTCGTACAGAATTAAGGAGTCTGGCTACAAGCAAATAGTCTTGCTGTTCTTCCGTCAATGCTGTAGCAATATATAAAGCCAATATTTACAAATACTCGTACAGTGTCTGTGTGGCGCTGATAAGGAACCTACAATGATGGCGCAGCTGTGGCGTCCACCTGGGAACCAACCTCCTCATACTTCCCTGCACCTCGAAGTGGGAAAGACCCTGGTGAGGCTCCATCTACCATAAAAGGGTACCGGATCCCTACACGGTGTATGTACTGTAGTATACCTGTAGTATACCTGTAGGGTGGCAGCACAGAAGCAGTTGCTTACTTGTGGTAGATGGGTGTGATCGGCCAGACAAACCAGGGTTAAGCACAACAACAACAAGAGAGTCTATGTTACTCTACCAAAGTTATTTGAACCCTCCAGGATCAATGCATCTGGTCATAAACAGATAGGGAGACAGATGTGTGATTGATATATTTAACGAGTGTTTGGTATGTGTTTTATATGCGAATGTGTGTTTCACGTGTGTTTCAAGCTTGTGAAGCATGTCTGATTTAGAGAGAAACTAACCTGCACAGCAAACTCAGTTCCCGCCTCCTAAATAAAATGAACAAGGTGCTGGCGGGTACACACTTGATCTAATGTGTGTTTGATGAGTGTGATGTATGTTTGACTCTTGTTTGACATGTTTTCTTGAGTGAGTGACAAACCAACCTGCACAACACACGCAGTCTTTGCCTCCTGAGCAAGATGCCGGCGGGTACAGAGTTTTGTAGCATAGTCTGCGGTCCACACACACTCCGGGACAGGTTTTGGGGCTGGCAGGACATTTGGCGGGACGTGTGGTACAGCACACACATCCCGGAGAACCGCCACACTGACCTAGGTTAATGAGACATGTATCCTTGGTTTGTTTTCACCTGATGGAACTGAGCAAGGATGTCATTTTGTAGCCTAAATAGATAATATGAGCAGTGAGATATTATCAGAGGCTGTTTCTTTCAGTCTAGCTTAGTTGTAAAGTTTTTGGCATAAACAAACGCAGGAAAAAATGTGGATACGACACCTGGTTCCTCACGCTCAAAGTCATGGCATTTCGACCGGCACTGTCCATACGTTTGGTCACATGCCGGCAGCAACTGGCACTCTGTTGGAACAAATAAGTCTCTAAGGAAAATGTGCTACCAAGCCTCCAATCCCACCTACAGCGACTGACATACACCCAGGCTTTGACGTGGCCGTACCTATGGACTTTGTTGGAAGGACACAAGTCAAGAGTGAGGGCAGAGGAAATCAGCTGTTTGATAGGGAGTGTATGTGAGTGAGGTGGAAAGGGGGGGAAGAGGAAAGAGGAGACCGAGGATGAAATGGAGGGATAGAGAGGTATATGAGAGAGGGGGGATTAAATTGGGGAGGAGAGCGGCGAAATGGAGGCGATTTGTTTGTGGCAGCCTCTTGCAAGATTAAATCATCTGGGTATAGATGGATGGATAGCTAGACAAACCTGTGCTCCAGTAATGTAGTTATCCTTTGCCGTTTAATACATCTGTTCCCCCTCCAGTGACTGTGTTCCCTCCAGTGTTCGGACAGCGGACGCTAAGTAAGGATCAAGGAAAAAAACTTTCTGTCATCATCATCATCGTCATCACCATCATCATCACCGTCATCATCATCATCATCACCAATCCTCTTTGCTCCATCATACCCGTAGGAGCCTGGGGCTAGGGTACTCAGACTCGACATAAGGCGAGTGTGGCTGCCAGAGGAATGTCGACGATTTGCTGTTCATGTTTGTGTACATAATGTTGACAGATTTATCAATAAGGCACAAGACTATATATCTGGATGCTACAAAAACCTCAGAATTACATGTGAATAAAAATGTTAGTTGACTTGCCTTACTATACTATAAATCTCTTAGACAATACTGGATTTGTCCTCACAATATGATGGTACACACACGCACACACACACACACACATGCTCACTGTCTAAACCAACACAGCAAGAGGCGCCGGGCATTTAACTTTGGGGGATAAACATTAGCTACATTTTCCTGTAGCACTACTCTTTGATAATACTAGAATTGTCCCCAGCATGAGAGAGCCTATGGATACTCACTGTCAAAAACAACACAACAGGAAGTTCCAGGTCCACACGACTGAAGAGCTTTCTCGTCCTTGGAGCAGGTCAGTTTGCATGCCCCCTTCTTCTTCACACACTCTTCCATCGGTCTGTTGTCTGTTGAGAAAAGGCCACACTCTGTAGTTTTTTCGCTGCAAGTCCTTTCACTAAAAGAAAGAATCAAATGCAGGCAGATAGACAGAGAGATAGACAGAACTTTCATCTGAAGTGTTTTGGATGGCTCTAAATCTGGAGGAACAGAGGATGCAACAAACACAGAATACTGAGGTGTAAAGTGCAGCATAAATCGCTAAGGAGGAAGTGTTAGCAAGCCTCCCATCTCACCTACCAGCGCAACACACGCAGTCATCGCCTCCTGAACACTTATTAGGCGGATGCAAAGTCTTATAACATAATCTTCGGTCCAGACAGACGCCATGACAGGTGTGGGGAACAGCTGCAGGGCATTTGGCGGGCCTCGTGGTACAGCAAACACAGCTAGAATTACCCCCACATTGACCGGCAATTTGGCGTTCCCATTCGTGGCACTTGGATTTGCACTGCCCGTAGCCCTGGTCGCACGCTGGCAGGAGCTTGCACTCTGTTGTAAGAAATAAATCGATGAGGAAGAGACGCTACTAACCCTCCTATAGAATCCCTAAGGAAGGGGTCTTATGATCCCTCCTATAAAATCGCCAATAGAAAGATGGTGCACACACACATACACACACACACACACACACACACACACACACACACATTCTGGAGATCATGTCATTAATAATGTATAGGAATACACACACACACACACATGAACTACTCACTATCAGCAGGAGTACAGCAAGTCGCTCCGGGTCCACATGACTGGATAACCTTCTCGTCTTTATTACAAGTCAGTTTACAGGCTCCCTCGTTCTTCATACATTCCTCCATGGGTCTGTTATCTGTCGGGAGAACACAGTACAGTAGAGGACTGAGAAGCAGAGACCGACTAGAAGAGTGATGTAAGTGAGAAAGAGGAGGGGGAGACCAAGGAGGAGATGGAGGGATGGAATAGAGAGATATATGAGAGAGGAGGTGTAAGTTGGAGGAGGACAGTGAAATGACAGAGGACAGGGCGACATGGAGACGATTTGTTTGTGGCCACCCCTTACGGGATTGAGGCGTCTGGCTGTAGACAGATAGATAGTGAGGTGGAGAATTCAGTGACAGCGTTCATTTTGTTGATTTGCTTGTGTAGACAGTGCTGTGACAAAACAGAGTTGTAGTTGGTAAGGCAGCGGGTCAGTGCTTTTTGTTACTGTAGCATGTTTCGCCCTAATCTGACAAAAGTTTCTGGCACTTTTCAGCTCAGTTTGGTCAGACAGGAGGGCTTATTTGACTAGTATTCAAGGAGACTCAGTCCTACTTCATAACTAAGGTTCATTGAGTGTTTACGCAACCACAACTTAGTATTCAAGTTGTGGCAGTGACCAAGTTCCTTCAGGTGAAAACAAACCTGCTATAATGTCTGATTCTACACTGAGACATGGGGATACTAACTTGCACAACACACACAGTCTTTTCCTGAGCACGATGCAGGCGAAGGCAGAGTCTTATAGCATAGCCTGGAGTCCAGACACACGCCAGAGCAGGTGACGTTGTTGGCAGGGCATTTGGCTGGTCTCGTGGTGCAGCAGGTACAGCCAGGGGACCCGCCACACTCTCCCACAACCTCACGCTCCCATTCGTGGCATCTCGTCGACTTGCACTGTCCGTAACCCTGGTCACACGCTGGCAGCAGCTTGCACTCTGTTGGAACAGATAAGTGGCTAAGGAAATGGTGCTACGAAGCTTTATTTGCCACCTGTAACTTGTGACCTATTCATCTACGTTTTCTACAGCTCTAGTTACAGTCTGGCAGCAACTTACATTGTGCTGGAAGAACTAAATCATTAAGCAAACTTTGCTACAAATCCTCCTATGCCACCAAGAATAACTCATGGTACTTGGTCGACTTGCACTGTCCATAGCCTTGGTCACACGCTGGCATACATTACGACTTAAAAAAATGCATTGCCTATTCCAGCAAAACTCATACGAAGTCACATATAACCTCGCATACGCACCAGTGGCGTAGCTAGGGGGGGGGGGATCGGAGGGGAGGATGCTTCAGTTAGTCCTCCAATTGCTTCCCCTCTCCCCCTTCCCAATTTGAACTTTCGTATTACTTTGAATTTACACACGATGTTGTGAAACCAAGATCATATTAAGTGAATACACATATATTGATTCAGTGGACTCCCCAGAAGAGGGTCTGGACCCTCCTTGGCTCCTCTATTTCTGGAGATCTGACTATGCTAATGATAGTTTTTTTTTTTTAATGCAAGAAAGAAGGAACCAATGGCTAGAAACCTGCAAGATTGTTCCCTACAAAAAAATGGAAAAAACAAGATAACAGAGAGCCAAATTCAAGATCCGTTCATTTCATACACTTACATTTCAACACTCATATAACCATTGACATACAAGTATCACATAACATAAACATTCAGATGTACACATACACATACTCACTGTCAACAAAAACACAGCAAGAGGTGCCTGGACCACACGACTGGATATTCTGTTCGTCCTTAGAGCAGTTCAGCTTGCATGCTCCGTCCTTCTTCATGCACTCAGCCATCGGTTTGTTATCTGTTGGGAATAAATAAATAAATAAATAAATGCAGTTAGTGTGGCTTTCCGACATGGTCTAAGCCTACAGTATCCCCTTCTGTCCGAGAACATTTTTTTTTTCATTTTATTCTTGTTGCCTTCAAGAAAAAAAAATCATCATCATCATCACCATCATCCAGAAATACTTTTCCAACTAAGGATAGGATGAGGTAGTCCATAAGGCAAGAAAGACTGACAGGGAGAGCTACCTTGACTTATGTGAGGTAATGAAGTACTGTTTGGGGCAAATGCGTTGAAGAAGCTACTGGATAGATAGAAAGATAGATGGATGGATAGATAGATAAACAGAGAGACAGATAAACAGATAGAGAGATTAAATTCGGATTCACAACACACAGAGTCATCGCCTACTGGAGAAGCTACTGGTGACGGCATGGATAGATAGACAAGCAGATAGATAGATAGATAGACAGATAGACTGACCGATAGACAAATAAATAGATAGGTAGATATATAGATAGGTAGACAGACTGAGCTCACATTCATAACACGCTCAGTCATCGCCTCCTGAGCATTTCACTAAGGTCTATTGGAACATCCTAAAACACAGACAGACAGACAGACAGACTGGTGGAGATACAGACAGATACATGGATAGACAGACAGGTAGACAGACAATTACAGACAGAAAGGCAGATAGATATATGGATAGATAGAGAGGCCATATTTTGATTTTATGTTTCAGTGTAGGATAGCCTAACCTTCACTGAACATTTTGCTGATGTCAGAATTCTACAGACAAGCAGACATAGATAGATAGATAGATGGGTAAATAGATAGATAAATATAGATAGATAGACTGATTAGTTGACTGACTGATAGGTAGAGAGTTAGGTAAATATAATTAAATGAATAAATGAAAAGACATAGAAAACTCGCTAAAACGTACCCTCACAGCACACACAGTCTTCTCCCGAGCACGACGCAGGCGCTGGTAAGGCTTTATAACACTGCCTACGGTCCAGACACACGCCAGGGCAAGTGCTGGTGTTGGCAGGGCATTTGGCGGGTCTAGTTGTGCAGCAAACACAGCCAGAGTTACCCCCGCATTGACCGGCTATCTCACGTTCCCATTCATGGCACTTGTATTTGCACTGACCATATCCTTCGTCACACGCTGGTAGCAACGCACACTCTGTCGGAACAAATGAATCGCTAAGAAAAAGGTACTACGAAGAGGTGGTCACAAACGAATCACCTGAATGCCATCCAGTCCTCCTCCATCAGGCTGCCTTCTCTCCATTTCACAGACCTTGCTTATATACCTCTCCAGTCCATCCCTCCACCTCTTCCTCAGTGTCTCCCTCCATCTCACGCACACAGACTCTCATGGTCAGTCTCTCAAGGTGCTCTGAACATACTACTCACTATTGGTATTAAAGCAGCAAGTAGCGTTGGTTCCACAGGACATGATGGGTTTTTCATCCTTGGTGCAGTTCATCTTGCACGCCCCTCCCTTCCTCATGCACTCGCCCATGGGGGTCTCCTCAGCTGAAAATATAAGAGTGTTAATGTGGCTTTCCTGTGAGGGCTCTAAACCAAGGCAGCTCTAGCATTTGTACACCAGTGAAGGCATAGGTTTTAGGCATATGCTTTTCCTGATACACATGCCTGGGTAAACAATGACCATTCTTACCTGGACAGTGGTTTCGGGCACATTTTCTCGCCGACACAGAGGCCCAAGCATGATGATGATGATGATGATGATGATGATGTAGATGATACCTGGACAGCAATCGCAGCTAAAATTCTGCGGACAAGAAGCCAGTGGGGACAACGGTTTCAGGCACATGCCTCGTTCGACGCAGATACCCAGGCAGCTGATGATGATGATGATGATGAATAAGTTGATAATGGCAATATAAATAATAATGATGATAGTGTGCTTACCTGGACACCAAAACAACTAAAATAATAGAGAGAGACCAGAGGGAGCAGCAGCTTTGGACACATCCGTCAGTCGACACAGACGCCCAGAAATGTATTAGTAGCAGGATACTTAAGGTACTCATGTTTATTACTATTTTGCTATTATTGTTTCTATTACTATTATCTTTATCTCACCTGGGCAACAGGCGCAACTAGAATTCTGCAAGCAAGAGGCTGGTGGAGGCAGTGGTTTCGGGCACATCCGTCTATCGACACAGGTGCCTGGGCAGCTGTTGGTAGCAGGGCACTGGGCGGGTCTGGCGGTACAGCAGGTGCAGCTAGAGTTGACCCCGCACTGACCCGGTAGTTCATGCTCCCAGTCGTAGCACTTAGACCGACACTGGCCGTAAGTCAGGTCGCATGGGGGCATCAACAGACACTCTGGATGGTAAGACGAAAATAGTGGTCTCAGAAGAATCAGTTAGGATAGGAGTATATAGGAAATACAAATAACAGGGGCGGTACTGACCCCCCATAACGAGACAATCTGTTGGGGGGGGGGAGCGGGAGAGGGGATTCCACTAAGATCTAACCAACGTGTATGAGAAAGGGATAGAGAAGAAAGTTGGTTAGGATAGGCTGATAGGTTAGATTAGGTTAGATGCAGCTAGACTTCTCCCCGCATCGACTTGGCAATTCGTGTTTCCAGCCGTAACACTTAGACCGACATTGTCCATGTGTTAGGTCGGAAGGGGACATCAATACTTGTAGACATTCTGGAAATTTAGTCGGATTGATAGATAGATAGACAGATAGTCTGACTGACAGATATTTTACTCTCTAGCACAGCACCATTCACTAGGCCCACAGGATTCAGTTAGTTCCTCTTTCGTTGGCAGATAGACAGACAGATAAACTTACTGTCTTTAGGAGCACAGTATCATGCACCAGACCCTTAGCTCCTCTTCGTTGACAGACAGACAGACAGATAAACAGACAGATAGAAAGCTAGATACGTGTAAACTTACTGTCTCTAGGAGCACAGCACTTTGCACCAGCCGCACAGGATTCTGACAGCTGCTCTTCGTTGACAGAACACGTCATTTTGCACGTTCCTCCCTTACTCTTGCAGACATCATCTAAAAGCATAAGTCAAGGACAGCATAGTTTTATTAAAGACAGTGTTTGCGTCAGTAAGAAACAAGAGGATAATGAGGTGCAATGTACGAGAGGAGAGGAAAGACTTCCTAAAAGAGTGTATGCGAGCGAGGTAGAGCGGGAAAGGAGGAGGGGGAGGCCAAGGATGGGATGGAGTGGAGAGGTATATGAGAGACGGGGATATGAGTTAAAAGAAAGGCAGCCAAATGGCAGAAGAAAGGGAGACATGGAGGAGGTGATTTGTTTGTGGCCAATCCTTACTGGATTGAGGAGTCTGGCAATAGATGAATACAGTGGACTGATAATGTGCTGAGTGAATCACTAGGGAAGAGGCACTAGGAAGTCTGTAATGCTACTTAAAACAAGACAAGGATAGTACAGTGTAGATCCTATCACTCACAGTCAACAGCATTTCCAACTAGTGTTCAGCATTCCTCCCTTAATAAAATCAGCATTATGCCACCCGTCATAATCACTACCACATAATATCTGCATCCTTTTCCTTGCACGCTTCTCCATATATCCCGCTGGGCAGTTTTTCTTGCATTTTCCATTAGCCCAGTTCCCTCAGGTGAAAGGAAATGCTTTATACCAGAATCAACACTGTCTCAAGTGTCATACTCGTACTGTCTTCCACACAGTACTTGCATCCTGTGTCTTTGTACCCTTTCCCAGCCATCTCCACATACCCTGCTAGGCACGTTTCCTTAAATTTTCCACTAACCCAGTTCCCTTAGATAAAAACAAGTGCACTATACTAACATGGGCAATTTCTCACCTGTCACAGTCTCAACACAACATCTACATCCCTTTCCCCTACATCCTTTCGCCACCTTCTTCTCCACATACCCCGCTGGGCACTTCTTCCTGCATTTGCCCCCACTCATCTTGCAGGCTTTCTTGGTTTTGCATCCTGCAGTAAAGAAGGAAAATTAAGCTTGCCATCATCATCATCATCATCATCATTTTGACATCTTGCAGGTCTTTATGGTTTTGCACCTTCTAAAACTCATCATCATTATCATCAAGTGTGTGTGTGTGTGTGTGTGTGTGTGTGTGTGTGTGTGTGTGTGTGTTCTACATCCATATTATTTTTACTTGAGTCTGGGTAAATCCCTTCATTAACCCCACTGTCAAAGCTCTCCCGATAGCCATATAAAATTCGTTTGGTAAGTGGATGTAAATAAATCGCAAAGGAAGAGATGTTATTAAATTATATACTAAAAAAAGATAAAAAGTAAAGAGGCTTTATCGACTAACGAGATACAAATGAGGATACTGAGATATTATGTGCACAATAAATCGCCAGAGAGGTGGTGTTACGGAAAAGAGCAGAATTTTTTTTTTTTTTTTTCGAAATACAGCAGACGGATATACTGCTACTACTACTATTATTATTACCACTACTAATACTACTACTGCTGCTACTACTACTACTACCGCTACTGCTACTACTACTACTACTGCTACTGCTACCACCACCACTACTACTACTCACCAGCTTTCTTGCTTTTAGAGACACAACAAATGCAGTAATTGGAGCCGCACACACCCGTCTTGGCTTTCTCCTTCTTTTTGCATTTCACCTTGCACGTGCCTTTAAATTTCCTGCATTTCTTCGTAGTACTGCAGCCTGTGAAGAGTGCGTTAGAGTGAGGCAGAGTGAGTGGGGTACGGTGATTTAGAGTGAGGTAGGGTGAGGCAGCGAGATGTACACTGAGTTAGAGTGATGCAGAATGAGTGAAAGGGGTAGAGTAAGTCAGAGTTGGGTAGAATGAGTTAGAGAGAGGTGGAATGATTGAGAGAGGTAGAGTGAGTTAATAACAGAGGGTGATCAATATATCCTACCAATAAACCCTAACTTAGCAAACATCTCTAACACCTACAAGCTCGGTTGATGACCAGGTGTAGTCAGATTGAAGGATTCATTTGACTAGTGACCAAGGAGACTCATTTCTACTTCATGACTAAGGCTGATAGAAATTCAAGAAACCGCGACTTTGTATTCAAGCAGTGACCCAGTTCCATTAGGTGAAAAGTTTGTACTCACTCTTGGCACAGCATCTGCAGCTCTTTCCTTCACATCCATTGGCCACTTCCCATTCCTTCTTAGAACACTTTGATTTGCACTTTCCTGCCGCCATTCTACACTTGTCGGTGGCCAAGCATTCTGTGGAGATAGATAGAAAGATAGAGAAATGGATAAAAGGATGGATAGATAGGCTGATGGATGATTAGACAAAGAGAACAGTGAGATGGATGGATGATATTCCCAGATATTATATAGACATGTGGACAGATGAATACATAAATGGTAGATGGATGGATAGATAGACAGGTAGACAGGCAGATAGATAGATAGGTAGATGGGATTGATAAAGCTTGATTATTTTGTATATAGATCTGTCTATCTACCGTCAGACTCCTTAATTCCATAGGGGGTGGCCACAAACAAATCACCTCCAAGCCCAGTCCTCTGCCATCATGATGTTCTCTCTCTCCAGTTCACAGCCCCCACTCTCATTATATATATATCCATCTCATCCCTGGTCTCCCCTTCCCCCTTCTCTCTTTCCACTTCACTCACATAAACTCTACCAGTCAGTCTTTCATTTTCCATCCTCTCCACATGGCCAAACCATCTCGGAGTATTCCTCCTAACCCTTTAATCACATTCGCATCAACTCATAACTTTACCAAAACTTTATAAACAGCACACATAAATTATACGGTGTAACATGCAAAAGAAATAGCTCAGGTGCTAAGAACTCCAAGGCCTTTAAATATTGTCCTAATACTTACTCATTTTCCTTGTCTCTCCTTCTCTTCCCTCTTCCTCTTCTTCTGCCTCCTTCATCATCATCATCTTTTTCTTCTTCCTCTCTTCCGTTCTTTCGTGTTTGGACATCTTTCCCGTCCTATGTCTTCCACCTAAGGATTTTGTCTTCCTGTCCTCTCCTTTCCTTCCCTCTTTTCTTTCTCCCTTCTTCCCCTTCTTGCTCTTGTCTGATCGATTTTCTTTATTTTCTCTACTGTCACTGATTTTCTTAAATTTCTTACGCATTGTGAGTTGTTTTCGATGCTTATTCCGACGTTCATTTTGTTTTGAAAGTTTTGTCTTCATTTTCTGACCAAATTTCCGCTTTGAGGGTCTTTTCTGCTTAATTTGCTCATTTTCCTTACCTTTTGAGAGTTTGTTCAGCCCAGTTTTCCTATTTTTCTTGCCCTTTGAGAGTAACTTCTTCTCCATCTTGTCATTTTTCATGTCCCGTGGGAACTTTTTCTTCTTTTTCTGCCTAGATTTGCCTCGATTCTCGTTCCTGGACACTTTTCTCCCGGTGTTGTTATGTCTATTTCCTTTTGAGATTTGTTTCATATTAATTTTGCGATCTTTCTTCTTTTTTCTGAATTTTTTTGATCGCATCTTCGAACTTTTCATCCTTTTCTTACCATGGCGTTCACCAGTGTATTTTTCCTTCCTTCCTCTCTTGCTTTTCCCTTCATTCACCCCTTTGTTCTTTCTCCTTGTTTTGTGTTTTGCAGGGCCATTATGTCCTTTACGTTTGTATCCTTTGCGCATGTGCTGTGCGGCCGGTCCAGCCTCTCTCTTGTGCAGGGACCTTAACACTGCCTTACCTGTAGGGAAAAAAAAAAAGAATCTGACGGTCATTATCATCATCATCACCCTGAGTCAGTCCCCTGTAGGCCAAAGGTCTCTCCCATCTTTCTTCACTCTGACCTATTGGTTGTTAGCCTGTTCCATCCAGTCCTAAGGAATCTCCGAATTTCATCTCGCCATCTGTCTTCCTCTTCCTCTCATTCCATCTCTGAGACAACCTAACCTGTCAACATCCATTTATGCTTTTTGAGTGTAGTGATCCTATCCTCTCTTTTTTAAGAACATAAAAACATAAGAAACTTTATTAAATGATCCAGTATCTGCAGACCTACAACACATAGCTCTTATCCTTCCACTCTCACCAAACTGAATCGTCCAGTAGCACCAAACAGTTATCCTTTCAGCCGTCCGTCCTACCTCTGTCATGTGGAGATGGGTCGTCATCATGTAGCTAAACAAACTGGTTATACAAACATTCCTTATTACTTCCCTCCCCCCAGAAAGGAAGACGGACAGCTCAAAGATATGGTAGGGGGGAGTACTCACCATCACAGCACATGTAACCCTGTTGACAGGAGAATGGTACGGCTAGTAGACAGTCTTCTCCATCCATCACACACTCCCCTCCCATACTCTCACACGAAACCGCATCCTGTAATAAAAAGGAAAAAAAAAATCATATTCTTAGTGGATTTGGAAGGTTCGAAACGATTCGTCTCTGGCGATTTGTCCTGAGCATTATAGCTCTGCATCTAGTACACCTTCTTTTGCAGACTCCACACCACCCTCCTCCTCAGGCTCTGACACGAACCCGCATCCTACAATACACAACACAACACAAAATAAATCGTCGAGGAAGGGATGCTACGGACATAACTATCTCTCGCACTTAGATTTAGCTATTAATATATGTGGTGTTTAGAAAGATACCATTTTGTTTCCTTTGGTTTCTATATTCTGGGTTTATTGAAGCAGGTTGGTTATTTGGATTTGTAAAAAGAGAACCCAAAACGTTAGTTACTATTAACGATGAAACTGTTACGTGTGTGTGTGTGTGTGTGTATGTGTGTGTGTGTGTGTGTGTTTCATGCAGTGTTGATAGTGTGTTTTTATTACCTTAGCTTAGATGCCGGTAGTCTATAGGCATGTACTGCATATACAGCTTAAGTTTACCCAGATTCACTGACGCACTTGACTCTAATTAACTCCTGTTGACTAACTTACAGACTCTCAACTAACTCACTGACTCTCACCTGACTTACTCCCTCCCACATACTCTCATTCCCACACACTACACTCTCACCGACTCACCTGACTCTCCGTGGCGGTAATGGGTTCTGTGTGGGCCAGCAAGCAGCATGCCAAGCCTAGCCACAGCGTCAGTCCCATGGCGCAGACCTTGTGATGTGAGGGCTTTGAATCAACCCCCAGCACCGGACTGCAGACCCGGGCTGGGGGAGAACAAGACAATTTAGTCAGCAACAACAACAGTTATCTATCTGTCTGTCTACCTATAACCAGACGTCTTAATCCCATATGGGTTGGCCACAAACAAATCACCTCCATGTCCCCCTGTCCCCTGCCATAACGCTGCCCTTCCCCCAACTTACGTCTTCCACTCTCATATACCTGTCTTCTCTATGACTGCATCTCATTCTCGGTCTCCCCCTCCCTCTCCTCCCCTCCACCTCACTCACATACACTCTCCTATTTAGTCCCTCCCTCCCCATCCTCTCCACATGGCCAAACCACCTCAGTCCCATTTTGTCCCGTATAAGCAGGAGCGTCGGGGTCCTGGGCTAGGCTATTCAGTCCTGCTATTTAAGGCGACGGTGATCGCCCTCCGTGTACCCTGAGCGACATCACACAAGCAAGAAAATCCCAGCTGCCCCTCAGATGAAACCCATACAGGCTCCATCCAGCTGGGACGCCTTAACCCACACAATCACCAGGCGTCATTTGGTTGTATGATCACCATCAGGGGAGGAAATACTTTCCTGGAATGCAGGAAACCATTTCACCTGTCATTCAGTGTATAATAAGAGAGAGACAGAGTGAGAGGTGCAAGTCCATACATCCAGATCTTTAACTGTACTGCTGCGTAAACAGAGGCAAGACGGTGATGCACATTAATGTTTTCTAAGCCCAAAGTTCCACCTAGAAACAGTCGATTTCCCATCTAGGTTTCCGGCTGTACTAGCGGGTGAACAGGGAAGAGGGGGGGAAGAACAACAGGAAAATTTTGATTTATATGAACGAACTGCGCTATTTATTTTTTTTATATTACCAGCAGTACCCAAAACAAATAGCTGTGAAAAAGGTGCTACGACACCCCTTTAACCCCTGCAATACTGTAGAGACCTTCGTCCTTCTCTAGCACTCAAAGACAAATGTCTATTTATCCCAACTGGGTGAACAAGGAGAGTGGAAATTTACATACAACGAGGGTACCCGATGTTCAGCTCTACCAGCCAAGGAGACTCGCATACTTACCGTAGCTGGCGAGAGTGGAGTAAACTATCTGGGGTGGCTGAACAGTTATATAGGCGGGGAAAAGTAATCAGGAGGGTTTTACGATTGCTGCCGGTTTGAATACGACTGTGGAACAACATATGATTAAGTCACGAACACTTGGTACCGCGATCAAAAAATGGCGCTTTGTTTATATCGGCACTGGAGATTTCGTAACCCTCATCACCAGCGACTTATTTTGTTTGTTGCACCTCAGTATCCTTAGCTCGTCCCTGCTACAGACTCTACCGATAATAAAGATTAAAAAATAACGTAATGGAAAATGTTCTGTCTATCAGTCTATCTATTGCCACACGCCTTAATCCATGTCACACATCAGGCTGCCCTCTCTCCAAATCATGCCGTCTCCCACATTTCTCTCCACTCCATCCTTCTATTTCATCCTCGGGTCTGTCTCTTCCCCTCTCCCCCTCCACCTCACTCGCATACTCTTCTGGTCAGTCTCTCATTCTCCATCCTCTCTACATGGCCAAACCATCTCAGAGTATTTGCTTCCAACGCTTTCAGTCACATCACGCCACGATCGACGCTTCCAGGCAAGTTGGAGTCTACAGTATGTCAATGATCCGAGCGAACGAACTGAATGGCGCAAACGATAACAATGCGGAATTAAAGAGGAAATTTGAAGATAAGACAAAAAAAAACTGCTAAGGAGGAAGAGCTACGAGACATAGCAACGAGAATATGTGAATTATTCGTGACTAAAGGAAAGGAGGTGTATGAAAATGAGCGTAAGGTGGATGTGTGAGAGAGAGAGAGAGAGAGAGAGAGAGAGAGAGAGAGAGAGAGAGAG
>JAGKTI010018248.1:0-17842 GCA_018397915.1 Birgus latro | reverse complement strand
TACTAGGGTGAGAAGTGGTTGGAAGAAGTTCAGGGAGCTGTTGCCTCTCCTGACATTGAGAGGACTCTCCTTACGTGCTAAGGTGTCTTTGTATGCAGCATGTGTTAGGAGTGTGATGCTGTATGGTAGTGAGACCTGGGCAGTAAAGGAAGAGGATATTCGCAGGTTTAAATGTGCAGAAATGACAATGATTAAGGTGGATGTGCAGTGCGTCCCTGCGTGCAAGGCCTGGGGGGGCTTGGTTTACGATGGAAGAGTTGAGAGGTAGGATGGGACTGGAATGTATTGGTGTTGTGATGAGAAGAGGTAGGCTGAGGTGGTTTGGACATGTGGAGAGGATGGGGGATGATAATTGGGTACAGAGGGTGAGAGGTGTTAATATTGGGGGAGGGGTAGACCGAGAAAGACATGGGACGAGGTCATTAAGTGTGACTTAAGGGTTAAGGGACTGAACAGGGAGGCTGCCAGGGATTGAGCAGCGTGGAGAGCCGCCATTATGTGACCAAGGCCGACGCATGCAAGCATGTTGGAGCCTTCAAAAACGAAAACGAAAATGAAACAAACCTGGCCTCAATACTAACAAGGCATATGGGCCTGATGGAGTTCCTCCTGTTGTCCTCATAAACTGTGTTTCTGTGCTTACACCCTGCCTAGGTAAACTCTTTCGCTTCGTCTATCAACTTGTACCTTTCCTTCTTGCTGGAAGTTTGCTCTCATTCAGCCAGTCCCAAAGAGGGGTGACCATTTCGAACCCTCTAACTTTCATCCAGTTGCTTTAATATCCTGTGTCTCAAAAGTTTTCGAGTCAATTCTTAACAGAAAAATTTTAAAGTATCTTTCCTGTCACAACCTTCTTTCTGATCGTCAGTATGGGTTCCGTCAGGGACACTCCACTGGCGATCTTCTCACCTATCTTTCAGACTCCTGGTCATCCTCCTTTCGGGACTTTGGCGAAAGCTTTGCCTTTGCACTTGACATCTCAAAGGCTTTCGATCGAGTCTGGCATAAACTTTAATTTCCAAACTGCCCTCCTACAGTTTCTATCCTATCTGTGCCTTCATCTCTAGCTTCCTTTCTTGTTGTTTTATAGCAGCTGTTGTAGACGGCCATCGTTCTTCTCCTAGACCTATCAACAGTGATGTTCCTCAGGGCTCTGTCCTATCACCAACTCTCTTCCTTTTATTCATCAGTGACCTTCTGAGCTGTACATCTAACCCTATCCACTCATATGCTGATGATTCCACCCTTCACCTTTCCACTCATTTTCCGCAACGTCCATCTCAGCATTTACTTCAACAAAAAAGGGATGAGGCTATAGCACACCTAATATCTGACTTGGCTCATATCTCTGATTGGGGTAAAAATAATCTTGTTATTTTTATTGCATCAAAAACTCAGTTCTTACACTTATCAACCCGACAAAATCTTTATCAGGATTACCCAGTAATATGAACAGTTATGTCCTGCATCATCCTTGAACATGCTTGGGGTTTCATTCTCTCAGGATTTGTCTTGGAAAGAACATATTACATCTCTTGTGAAATCTGCTTCCAAGAGATTAGGTGTGCTAAGCCGATTCCGTACTTTCTTTACCCCTGCACAGTTGTTGACCTTGTACAGGGGTTTTATTCGACCGTGTATGGAGTACAACTCTCATGTGTGGGGGGGGCTCCCCACATGCAGCTTTTCTCAATAGGGTGGAGTCAAAGGCTTTTCGTCTCATTAACTCTCCTCCTCTTACTGATTCCCTTCAACCTTTGTCTCTTCGCCGCACTGTTGCATCTTTATCTCTCTTCTGTTGCTACTTCAACGGTCACTGTTCCTCTGAACTGTCTGCTTGCATCCCTCCACCTCTACGACGGGCATGTAGTACCCATCTAGCAACAAACTCTCATCCCTTTTCTGTCCAACTCTCTAATGCAAGAGTTAACCGTTACTCCCAGTCCTTCATTTATGCAACTGGTCAACTCTGGAACTGTCTTCCTCTGTCTGTATTTCCTACATCCTATGATCTTTAGTCTTTCAAACGCAGTGTGTCCAGGCATCTCGAAATGAACGGATCTTGAATTTGGCTCTCTTTGTATTGTTTTTGCTTTTTCTTCGAAGGAACAGTATGCAGGCCTGTGGCCTTTGGTTCCTTCTTCCTTGTATTAAAAAAAAAAAAAAATTGACTTGAGGGCTGGCTCAGCTTGCAGGAAAGGAGGGAGGGGGTATCTGAGGCTGTGGTATCCTACTTTGGCCACATCCACCTCCTGTCACTGGATCTCTGCTTCAGCCATAAATCTATCAACATCCAGAGCACTGACAACAGATATGATGACATCATCGTCATTGTGGTGGGCTGAGCTGGTTGATGTGTGAGGGTCATTTGGGTCACTGGGGAGTGCCAGGCCTCTCAGGAACTTCATCATTAACATTTGTGTCCTGTGGTTGATACCTTTTTGGTGCATATCAGGATAAAAACAGTGGGTCCTGTCAGTGGCCTGACACATCTTGGCTTGAAACTAGCAACAAGCATGTGCTGTGGTAGAGTGAGAGAGACGCAGTGGCTGACTGTTGCCGGTTGTTACAGTACTTGTCCGCCTCTTCCTTGCAAACTAGTGACTGCCGTGATTTTTTCTACAATACAGTACTGTGTAATATTTTCGCTAGAGGAGCTCAGAACAAGGCTAAATACAAACTGAAAACATGCAAAGTAGGCAAGTGTACTGTATTTTTTCCCTTCAAAACTGTCTTTTTCAGACTCGCCGCAGAGGAACAGACTTTGGCCAACCTGATGCAAGATAAGAAGTGGGCCAAGGCTCTGAGAGTTGCCATTAGTTTAGGCCAGCCATTCCGTGCTCTCAAAGTGATGAAGGAGCTCCTTGATGAGACCCCAGAACAACTGTCTCAAGTCGTGTCAAAGCTCCAGCGAGACCACCTGGCCTCTCTGCTAAACTTTATGTGTGTCTGGAACACAAAAACAAAAAACTCAAGGGAGGCACAAGTAAGGCAGTTTATTATTATTATTATTATTATTGTTCATTATTATTATTATTTATTATTATTTATTATTATTATTGTTATTATTATTAGTGTGGTAGGTGGGGGCGCTCACCATCCACTCACTTGATGTAGTGCTGCCCTTGGGTGTGGGCCCTTTCCTCCTCTCCATCCTTCTTTCCTTCCATCCTCTTCTGTCTTTCTTTCCTTTATTCTTTCCTCATCCGTCTGCCTACCAGTGACTTTATACTCCCTCTTCTGTCTTTATTTCCATCATTCTTTCCTCTTCCTTCTGCCTGTGAGTGACTCTACACTGAGTGACAATCCTGTTGGTTTCCTGTACACCAGGGAACCACTTACTACACTGGGTGATGGGTGATGACCATATTACCAAATTTTGGCGCCAGGTGGTTTAGTGGGTAATTTCGGCGCTCCAATCAGATTGAGCTGGTGAAGGTTTATGTCCAAGGGGTAGTTGGGGTTTGTTTCTCACCTAATGCTGCTCATGGATGAGTGAGGCTGGTCACTATCATTTTAAATGTCAGGACCAACTTGCCTAGCCCTTGGCTCCTATGCTCCTCATGGGACAACATAGAATTGGATGATGGATGATTTATTATTATTATTATTATTAGTGTTGTTTTATTATTATTACTGTATTATTGGCTTTGTTTCATATGTTCCTGAGGATTTAGTGTAAAGATTATTATCAGTGTGCAATATCCAGTCTTTCCTCGTCCTTCTGCCTACGGGTGATTTACACTTCCTCTTCTGTCTTTCTTTCCTTCATTCTTTCCTCTTCCTTCTGCCTGTGGGTGACTGTACACTGAGTGACAAGCCAATGGTTTCCTGTACACCAGGACACCATTTACTGTGCTGGGTGGTAACCATATAACCAAATTTTGGTGCCTGGTGGTTTAGTGGGTAATTTTGGAGCTCCAATCAGATTGAGCCGGTGAAGGTTTATATCCAAGGGGTGGTTGGGGTTTATTTCTCACGTAATACCACTTAGGGCTGGTCACTCTCATTTTAAATGTCAGGACCAACTGGCCTAGCCCTGGGCTTCTACACTCCTCATGGGGCAATGTAGAATTGGATGATGGATGGATTATTATTATCATTATTATTATTATTATTATTATTATTATTATTAGAGTTTTATTGTTATTATTACTGTATTATTGGCTTTGTTTCATATGTCTATGAGGATTTAGTGTAAAGATTATTATCAGTGTGCAATGTCCAGTCTTTTCTCGTCCTTCTGCCTATGGGTGACTTTACACTCCCTCTTCTGTCTTTCTTTCCTTCATTCTTTCCTCTTCCTTATGCCTGTGGGTACCTGTACACTGAGTGACAAGCCAATGGTTTCCTGTACACCAGGAAACCATTTACTACGCTGGGTGGTAACCATATAACCAAATTTTGGCGCTTGGTGGTTTGGTGGGTAATTATGGCGCTCCAATCGGATTGAGCCGGTGAAGGTTTATATCCAAGGGGTGATTGGGGTTTATTTCTCACATACTACCACTCAGGGCTGGTCACCCTCATCTTAAATGTCAGTACCAGCTGGCCTAGCCCTGGGCTTCTACGCTCCTCATGGGGCAACGTAGAATTGGATGATGGATGGATTATTATTATTATTAGTGTTTTATTATTATTATTATTATTATTATTAGTGTTTTATTATTATTATTATTATTATTATTATTATTATTATTATTACTGTATTATTGGCTTTGTTTCTTATGTCCATGAGGATTTAGTGTAAAGATTATTATCAGCGTTCAATATCCAGTCTTTCCTCGTCCTTCTGCCTACGGGTGCCTTTACACTCCCTCTTCTGTCTTTCTTTCCTTCATTCTTTCCTCTTCCTTATGCCTGTGGGTGACTCTACACTGAATGACAAGCCAGTGGTTTCCTGTACACCAGGAAACCATTTACTACGCTGGGTGGTAACCATATAACCAAATTTTGGCACCTGGTGGTTTAGTGGGTAATTATGGCACTCCAATCGGATTGAGCCGGTGAAGGTTTATATCCAAGGGGTGGTTGGGGATTATTGCTCATGTAATACCACTCAGGGCTGGTCACTCTCATATTAAATGTCAGGACCAACTAGCCTAGCCCTGGGCTTCTACGCTCCTCATGGGGCAACGTAGGATTGGATGATGGATGGATGAACATCCAGTCCATGTCATAAAGGAATTGTTGTAGTTTTGAACCTCTCCCTCCTCCTTGTAATGGTGTAGATTTTACATTGAGCTCCCAGTGTGAGTTGAAAAATGTTCATAAACTTGCAGTCAGTTTCCTCTCTTAACTTAAGAATTTGATTCACAGGAAATACAAGAGGTATGTCTGGAAATGTTTGCATTTCCTTCCTTGTGCTTCATGCAAAAGCAAAAAATAATTAAATGGTTTTCTTTTTGTTGTTAAGACTCATTTATGCAGGTAGAACAAGAGACATAAGATGAATTGTCACTCTCCTTTCCTTATCACTCCTGCAGAAACAAAAAATGCTTTATGATAGGGAGATACAGCAATCATAAGCTTGTTCATAAATTCCACCCCTCGAGTACTGTTACAGTCAAATGTTCATTGACTCTGTCCTGATGGCTGTGATGATGGAAGGTACTACATGAAATGTTTTCATGTGACAGCAGAATGAAACACAGAACAATAGTTTATGAGAAGGAAGGATTATCACTATGTTTTATGAGGAAGTAAAGGAGCGTTGTGGTGTGGATGTAGATGTGATAGGAAGCATTAACCCATCACGTCCTGACCGATTTCCAACCTATGATACCCCAAAATCCCTAGCATTTTCGGATCTTTTTTTTAATTGGCTCAAAACGTTCACTTTTTGTGAGAAACATCGAAAATTCATAGGGAAATCGGGATCCTGTGCTTAAAAATGTTGATACAGGTGTCATGCAACCTTACATTTTCCTTCTTTTTCAGGGTACCTGGCTAAAGAAAACGAACTATGGAAGGGTTAACTAATTGAAGCCACTTTCAATTACGTATTTATTTATGTATTTGGTAAGAATTTATGTGTAGTAGCAGACTATATTGGTTTTCACACATTTATATAGGCAATAGAAGCATTCTTCAGTCACCAAACACATCCACATATGGCACCTTCCTTTATGACATTACCACCTCATCACTTCTGTTTGTTTCTTGCTCTGGCCTCTTTATTTCTTTGTCCTGCACCTCAGGAATCACTTTCACCGTGAATTTCGTCATTGGAGAGACCATGGGGCAACATACCTTTACTGGCCAGCTTACTGCTAACAGGTGAATTGCCCAATGTGGGGGGGAGGGGGGAGGGGGCTTAGGTGGGGCCAGGCAGTATCCCCGCTTGACAGCAGGTAGAGGAAGGTTTCCCACATATGCCTACCAAAAATCACCCATGAAACTTGAAAATTGTGCAAATTATGACCCTTGCAATTGCACAACGTACCCGTACGTCGATGGGTGTAGCTGTGACAAAACATCGCGACGTACCCATACATCGATGGGATTCCTTGGGTTAAGAGAAACACATTGAGGTGGTTTGGCCATGTGGATAGGATGGACAGTGAGAGACTGATGAGGAGAGTGTATATGAGTGAGGTGGAGGGGGGGAGAGGGAGGGGGAGGCCAAGGATGAGATGGAGGGATGGAGTGGAGAGGTATATGAGAGAGGGGGGTGTGAGCTGGGAGCAGGGCAATGAAATGGCAGGGGACAGGGTGACATGGAGGCGATTTGTTTGCGGCCACCCCTTATGGGATTAAGGCGTCTGGCAATAGATAGATAGAAAAATATGGAAAGCAGGACACAGTGCTGGCAGAGGATTGTTGGTGAATTTTTGCTTGTTGTAGTACAATAAATGGATTTTATGTATAGAGCTCAAGCTAACAGTACACAGATCCCTTTCAGATACTTGGATAATTTGTGTTTGTATTCCCATATTAAAGGCAGTTCAGTAAATTGTGGCACATTAGAGGTTTAAATCCAGGAGATGGAGTTTATTGCGCACATAATGTCTCTCAAAGGGAGCTATTTGTCGCTCTCGCTTGAAACATCTCTAAACAACAGTACCAATTGTTGATTCTGTGCCTGGCTGTTTGGTCTTCCTGTACCTTAATGTTTGCACCACTTGACTGAATAGCCCAGTCCTGGACTTCTGTGCTTTTGATTGGGCAGTATAGGATAAGATGATAGAGTCCCATATTTATGTTATCTTGAAAGCAGAGCAGTAGTAAACACGATTAGTTTTGGTGGCGTGCAGAAAAAGGTTGTATTCAGTGGCGTGCAGAAAAAGGTTGTATTGCAATTAAACCCTAGCTGCCAGGGGTTCCCAGCCATTGCCCACTCCTCCTTACAGGGGATTTCTGAGATTTTGGCATAAATACCCTTACGTCAAACCCTGATTTCTGCCAGACTATAATGACTAGAGAAGCAAATAAAAGCTCATAAGTCTCAACAACTCTTCCTCTTTCCAATGAAGGTATCCCAAGGTTTCGATGAGTAAGGATGAGTTGAAGACGAGTGGTTTTTCAAGTTTGGTAGGGCGGATCTGACCGCGCGCCACTGGCTGTGGCCTTGGCTTCGGTGGCTAGCATTGGTAGCACTAACCGGAGTGGTGTTTGTAACACTGCCCATGCGTCCTTGGATGGAATGTCGTAAATTCCACTCGTTTTCTGGCTTCTTACCGTCGTAAGGATGAGTCATCACCTTGTCCCTGTGGCTTCCCAAAGGGTTTTCCTCCCGTTTTATAGTTCCACCATGCCTCGTAGGTGTGTGGGGAAGGAAATATCTCTTCATTTTTCTGTACTCACTTCTTATGTCAATTATAATAACTTCCCTTTACAAGGACACTTATAATTGCACATGACATTACGATTACTGGTAATTGCACTTTGACAAGTAAATGCTGTGGCTGTTTCACGCATTATCATTGAGTATGAGTTAATTATTTGTACTATAATTCAGACTGATTTGTACTAATCAGGGGCATTGTGAAAATCTTATAAATGTTATACACAACTTATATTATTTGTACTTCACATCACAAATACACTGATACTCATATTTCAGCACAGTTTCCCTGAGTATCGAGTGAAATACTGAAGTTTTGTTATAGCCAACCAGGTAATTTTCTTTCTAATCCACTCACAAATGGTGTTCTTTCAGGTAACAGGTAGGATACACAGATGCTCATATTCATCACAATTTTCCTGTGTATCGAGTGAAATAATTTTGTTATACACAACCAGGTAATTTTCTTTCTGGCCCACTCACAAGTAGTTTTCTTTTGGGTAAAAGGTAGACTGACTCAAGGTATTTCCAATAATTTTTTCACCGATATCTGATAAACAGTAACACTTTTTGCATTGGACTCGTAGAACTTACCATAAAACACTTATATCATAGCACTTACTATAAATCACTTATAATATCCTACATTTGACTTATTTATAAAAATACACAAATTTGTTCATTCGTGTCCACTATTTACTCTTTCCCACACACCTGTTCAGTATTCACACTCAGAGTGATACTCGGAAAAATATTTAGGGCATAGGGGGACCTTGCACTCTGCACATTGGTATGAGATCTCTTTTCGTGCCGGGGGACAGCGTTTGGTCATGTGACAGATGTGACACTGCCTTTAAGCCTGACGACCTGCTGTGGTACGGCTAATCTCCACCAACCTGTGCCGCCGGAAATACTTAGCACAGGCGCCTGTCCACTGTAGTTCATGTACACTGTTTACACTTTCCCACACACCTGCTCAGTATTCACACTCGGAGTGATACTCGGAAAAACTTTTAGGGCATTGGGGAACCTTGCACTCTGCACATTGGTATGAGATCTCTTTTCGTGCCGGGGACAGCATTTAGTCATGTGACACCGCCTGTAAGCCTGACAACCTGCTGTGGTATGGCCAATCTCCACCAACCTGTGCCGCCGGAAATACTCAGTACAGGCGCCTGTCCAGTGTAGTCGTTGTCCCCTGCCTAGCACCTGGCACCTGTGCAGTTGAAGATTCTTCAAGGAGTTCGCGTGCCAGCTCTCTCTCAAACTCCCATGGAGAGAGAGACTTCCCGACGAGCTCCTTGAGTTCAGGACGGCGATATCAAGAAGGTGTAAAAACTCCTTCTTGTACCACCTGCAGGACTTACATAGGCAATCGACCTCACCAATTTGCATGTCCGATTTATCAGCAAGCCGCATGTTGATATTATAATCATTGACAGCATCTGGTTTTATCACGGGTTCCCTGGTCATGTAGTCTTGTTTTTCCAGTTTCCTCCAACACACCCTTATGTACTGTAGACAACGTGTTAACCCGTCTGTTGTCATGCCAGAGAAGGGCTAACGTGTTGCCACATTTTTTGGTCAGAAGGGCTCCTTTCTCAGTATTTGCCAGAAATACAGGGAAATCCTTTCTGTTGGCCCTAACAGTTCCACAGGACCTAGTACTGTGGTCAAACAAATACTTGGTCAGTGCCGGGGCAGTGTAATAATTATCGGTATACAGAATGTGGTGCCTGTTGCAGTACCTTTCCATGAGCACTTTCATGACCAATGCAGAGAACCCATGAGGATATCAACATCTGTTGCCGAATAAACTATCACATCTAGCACATATCCAGTTTTGCAGTCGCAAAGGACAAAGAATTTCAGGCCAAATTGGTGACACTTTGATGACACATCCTGAAGAAATGCCAGCCTGCCCCTGAATAACACCAGCGACTTGTCAATAACCACTTTCTGGAACAGACAAAAAACACTGGAACATGACTCCTTGAGCATTGTTAGGATTGGTCTTGTATTCCACAACCTGTCATTCGGTGCAGGTCGGTAATTTCTGTTGAAATGAAGGAACCTTAGGATGGCCAGGTACCTGTCACAGGCCATGTACTTACCGAAGACAGGTGTGCTCACAAGTTCATCAGCCGACCAATAGTCATGGAGCACATGTTTTCTCACGTGCGCCATCAACATGGTAAGAGCTAGCCACACAAACATCTCCCCCACCTCCAAAGGTATCCAGTCACGCATGTGTTTGGTCTCACTGGCAGCTACGTCCAGCCACCCCACACACATGGCCTGGTGGAAATTGATTTTCTCCACCAGGTATTGCATAATAGCAGTCATGAAAATGGCCCTGAACAAACTGCTAATAGTCCAGGGCCTGGGGGGAAGCTCATCCTCCTGCACACCTGCTCCCTCATCATCAAGTAACAGCACAGACCTCTCAAAGCCAGCACCTTCCTCCCTAACAAAGGTATCGACTCTACCCAAATGTGGTAATGCCAGCCGTCAGGCAGTTGCAGGACGTTTTTTCATCATTCATGCACGCCCACAGGCAGGGGGTGAGGGGGAATGGGAGAGAGGTGTGGGAGGTTGGGGAGTAAGTGGGTAATGACTCACCTAACGTGGAACTTGCCTGGGGAGACACTCGGTGCTGAGTATCGCCGCCCGGGGCCCGTGTGGGAAATACCACTCCCAAAGGGCCCGGTTGTGGAGAATCAGCCCTTGAGGTGCTAGGCTGAGGTGTTGGGGATCGTTGTAGGATGAGACATCAGCGAGCATGCAGCGAGAGTGTGGGAGAGACAGCTCTTCCCCTTTTGTTCCGCAGATTACCACCAGTTCCACAGTGGCCTTCCCAATGTTCTGGGTCATCAGTCGCCTCCTCCTCACCGAATTCATCACTTTCATATGCCTTCCCTCTTCCTGAAGGAGTTTGAGAACCTTCTCTGGTGCCGGAGAGCAAGTAGGGGTCGGAGGGTGAGAGAGATGGCTCCCACGTGGTAGCTCCTCCTCTCCACCGAGGATGTGCTCTCAGTAAGTGTCTGTGAGGACACGGTGTCATCCAAGGCATATCCAATAGCAACATCCCTTAGCCCTTTCCCCAGTACTAAGGGCAGAACTTTCGAGGCGGTTGATGAGTCGATCGGCCCTTTACACAGTGCTGTGGAATCAGACGATGACGAGGAAGAAGACATGGCTCCTTACGCTACCACTGCCGTGTACAGACTGAACCACACAACCACCAGGTACCTGGGGGTCCTGCGTACCCGGAGGGTATCATAGAAAATGATCGTGAGTTCAAAGGGTGGTGGGAATGTGAGTGCGGTATATGCCATCAACCGGCAGCACTCTGCACCATGAATTGTGACAGCTGTACATATCAGCCGGCAGTTAGGGGTTAAATTTGACAGTAGGTGAAGTGAAGAATGCTGTGAAGCAGTTGAAGAAATGGAAGGTATCAAGTGTTGTTGATCAGGTGTTTGCAGAAATCATTAATGTAATCGAATGGAATGAAATGTTTGTTGACAGTATGAGGTCTGTCCAAAAAGAAACCAAACATTTTAAATAGTGCACCAACTGGCCAGTGTAGCACAATTGCAGCAGGACTGCTGTTTAGGGGCAGCTTTGGCTTTACACTAACATTAGCCACATCACGCCTCTTAGTCATCGAGGCACACGCTCTTGAGTGAACATGTGTTTAGTGCACTTGGTTATATCGGTTTTTTTTTTAAGGCTCCAACATGCTTGCATGCGTCGGCCTTGGTCACCTAATGGCGGCTGTCCATGCTGCTCGATCTTTAGCAGCTTTCCTGTTCAGTCTCTTAACCCTGAGGTCACACATATGACCTCGTCCCATGTCTTTCTCGGTCTACCCTTCCCAACCCCTCCCCCAATATTAACACTTCTCACCCTTTGCACCCAATTATCATCCTCCATCCTCTCCACATGTCCAAACCACCTCAGCCTACCTCTCGTCATCACAACACCAATACACTCCAGTCTCATCTTAACTCTCAACTCTTCCATCGTAAACCCAGCCCCCCCAGGCCTTGCACGCAGGGACGCACTGCACATCCACCTAATCGTCGTCATTTCTGTATGTTTAAGCCTGCACATATCCTCTACCTTTATTGCCCAGGTCTCACTACCATACAACATTACACTCCTAACACATGCTGCATACAAAGACCCCTTAGCACGTAAGGAGAGTCCTCTCAGTGTCAGGAGAGGCAACAGCTCCCTGAACTTCTTCCAACCACTTCTCACCCTAGCAACCAAGCTAGCTCCAGACCCACTTCCGGCACATAACATGTCTCCCAAATAGCAAAACTCTTCCACATACCCAAGAGCCTTACCAGCAAGTTCAGTCCTTTCACGCTTAACAATCTCCACCTGCTCTCCCCGACACGCCGCACACATGAAATCAGCATTATCTCGCATTCTACCTCTAATACCACTACATCTCTTGTGCACCCATTTATCACAAACACAGCACAAGATGGAATTACTTCCAACACCTTTGTGGCAAATTGCACATGACCACTCTCCCTCTTCTCTGATTGTGACACCAACCCTAGATATCATCACTTTTGTTTTATCTGCATTCACCCACAAGCCCTTGTGCCCCTTACCGTCTTTCCACTTCCTAAATCTTTCCTCTGCCTCTTTTTCATTCTCTGCAATCAACACCAAATCATCAGCATACAACATCTCCCACGGGAGTCCATCTCTGAAGTCACTTGAGAAGGCTTCAGGTACCATGATAAACAATATGGGACTCAAAACTGACCCCTGATGCACACCAACAGTCACAGAAAACTCATCACTCAAAGCTCCATTCACACTTACCTGGGTGTGAGCACCCACGTACATGGCCATAACCACCCTAACCAGCCACTCTTCCAACCCTAGCTTTCTCATTGCCCACTTCACCACCTCTCTAGGGACTCTGTCAAAGGCCTTTTCCAAATCAACAAAAACAAAATACAGTTCCCTTTTCTTTCCAGTATATTTTTCCTGAAGCTGTCAAACAATGAATATGGCATCAGTGGTCCCCCTGCCTGGCATAAACCCGAACTGCATCTCATCAATATTCACTCTTTCTCTAATCATTCCTTCTAGAACTCTCTCCATTACTTTCATTATCTGATCTAAGAGCTTTATACCTCTGTAATTTCCCCTTTCCAAGGCATCACCCATCCGTTTGTACACATTTACATTTACACTCTTCAGGCAATAGTTTGGGACAACACATTCATATATAATCATATTTATCAGGTCAGTAACTAACCTCACCCCAGTATCTCCTGAGGCCTTCAACATTTCAGCAGTCAACCCAGACACACCTGCTGCCTTCCCAACCCGCATCCTGCCTATTGCCTCACTCACAGTAGCAGCGTCAATCAAAGGCCAAGGGCCAAATGCTGGATCTGCTGGCTCCAAACCTTCCCTGTCCCAGTCAAACTCCTCATTCAACAACCGGCTATAATGCTCTCTCCATACATCTTCAGTATCCCCACTGTTCACCACTACCCTTCCTTCATCATTCTTCACACACTGCTCACCTACAATATCCCTGTTATCCCTTTTCACCTGATTTGCCACCCTAAATATCATATTTTTCCTTTCCCTGTGATTTAGATTATCAAGTAAAAGTCTCTGTGACTCAGACTTCGCCCTGTATACCTCTCTTCTAGCCCTACGCTTGGCAGCCAAGTGCTCCTCCCTGTTGCAACCCTTCTTCCACTCCCAGAAAAGCCTTCTTTTCTCCTTAACTGCGGCTTCTACACCCTCATCCCACCACCAAGTTGTCTTGATGGGCCTCTTGTCCAACCACACATTGCATCGGTAACTCTCAAGAGGTTGTTCTTAAGGGCTCTGTACTGTTCATTAACCCCTTCATTACCGCGCCTCCCACCCCCAGCCGCCCCGCTCTCCCTCCGTCAAACCGAATTCCCGGAAGTTCATGCGTGTGCGTGGAGGGTGATCGTTTATCATAAGTGCGCTGTTTTTCATTTTATATTACTTTTATATTCTCAATTACATGTTGGCCACGAGGTACACTGTGCATCATTTGAAATACATTTCCTATAGTAGTATACGTGTAGGGATATACTGTATATACTTTAGTAAACTTTCATTGTTCCTATAATTATAGACTTTACAGACATAAAAAGGTATATACAGTACTCATATGTTGCTCCTCGTGGCGTTGATACACTGCAGGATGTATGTTGGGAAAGTCCAGGTGAAGTGTAGGTAGTGGAGGTGGCCTTTGATCTGCAAACGGATCCGACAAGAGGGTGAAGACAGGTCCTCAGGGACTCTGCAACAATGGTGAGCCTACAGGGCTGGGATTTGAGCAATTATCTATCTCGCTTTCATCACTCGTACTCTCGCTGTCACTGTCGTTTTCTGGTATATAATTATCGTCTGACTCACTCACTGATGTCTGATTGAGTTTCATTGTCGTCAGACTCATCTAACTCACTAGCAAGCTTTGTATCAAATTCATCAGTATCAGATGACGCCATGATCACGCAAAAACAGCCAAAAAAAAAAAAAAAACACAGTCACAGCATGCAGCTTGGGGGATACTGAGGGCTTGCGGGTGAGAACTGGCTGCTGGTTGGTTGTGGGGCCTAGGAGGGTGGTTGTCATGGTAACCACGTGCTGATATGCCTAGTTCAACTATTTTTTTCTGTTTATATCATACCATATAGGTCTATATATATGCCCAGAACATTTGAAATAATAAATCATATCCAAAATACCCATATGATATCAATCATGGCCTGGCATGGGCTCTGATATGGCCATGGCATGGCCATGACAAGGAGAATGATGTCAGAGTCAAGTTGCCAGTTCTTACAACCCAAGTCTCTCTAGTAACCCCAAAACCAACACTCCTACCCTCCTATACCTCCCTATGCTTATCAGGTTTACCACCGTAAACCTTACAATTATCGGTTCCTTGCCAGAACTTTTTCTAGGTTTACAAGTGTGGTGGCGACCATCATCCACTCACTTGATGTAGTGCTGCCTACTTCTTCCTTAGCCTTTATCATTCTTTTTCTGTGCCTGCCCTCCTTTCTTCCTATTTCTCCTATATTTCCTGTCACTTCTTACTGCTTTTCTTTCCTTTACAGGTGGCATTACATTGAGTGACAAGCCAAATGGTTTCCTGTAAGCCAAGAAACCATTTACAATGCTGGGTGGTAACCATATAACCAAACCATACGTGCTCCCTACGTGTCAACAAGTGGGTTGGTGGAGGGTTAGTGCCCCTCCCCGTAAAATAAATAACTCAAAGTCAAATGGCCACCCCTTACGGGATTATGGTGTCTGGCAATAGATAGATAGATAGATAGAAGAGGTTAATGCTTCTGTCTATGGTTCCATGTTCAGCCACTACTCTCCTCATCTCACTATAAAATGCATCCCTTACTGTTTGGTTCCCAGCTTCCATATTTTCCTCCTAGGTACATATGTCCTCGTTCTCTTCACTCGTTCTTTAAGCACCAGTTGAGCAGGGCAGTACTTCCAAGGTTAATGGAAAGCTGATGACAGGGAGAGCTAGAGCTCCCGTTTCATCAGCGCTCGGGGCTAGTTCCCAACCATCCCCCTTTGCTCAACTTTTTCAGTGTCTCAGTAAAACAGAGAGTAGGCCAGCATGCTCTCCAATACAAGTTTCTCTAACTGTCAACACCAAACTACAAGCATGCTACACACTACACTTCCTTTTCAAAATTTTACAATAATGGCAAACACACACCATGCCTCTGAGTCCCCAGGAGGGGGGGGGACCATAAATCCCCCCACCATCCGCCCCCCTCTCGGTGAATACCCTCGGAGCTGCTTGGAAGCACTGTCTTACTCACTCTTTCTTCATTTCTGCAACATTCGCGGCCTTTCCCCTAACATTCGGTCTGTTGAGCACCACCTCTCCTCCTCTAAACCCCACCTTCTATTCCTCACTGAAACTCAGCTGTCTGAGGCAACTGACAGCAAACCCTTTTCTGTATCCTCCTACTTTCTCTATTCTCACTTCAAAGCCAAAGGTGGCTGTTGTGTATATGTGCGCAATGATCTATCTTGCTCTCTTGTTCCTGAACTTGATTCTTCTGAATTTTCTATTCTCTGGTTTCGGCTGTCCTGTCATTCTCTGACTAAATATATCTGTGCTGTTTACTTATCTCCTAATTCTACTGTCTATCTATCTATTGCCAGATGCCTCAATCCCGCACGGGGTGGCCACAAACAAATCGCCTCCATGTTGCTCTGTCCCCCGCCATTTCACTACCCAGCTCCCACCTCACACACCCCTCTCTCATATACCTCTCCACTCCATCCCTCCATCTCATCCTCAGCCTCCCCCTCCCTCTCACCCTATCCACCTCACTCACATACACTCTCCTCGTCAGTCTTTCACTCTCCATCCTCTCCACATGTCCAAACCACCTTAACATGTTTCTCCTAACGCTTCCTCTCCCGTCCACAACCACACCACAACGCTCCTTCACTTCCTCATTTGTTAGTCTGTCTCTCTACGTGACTCCACATGCTCCTCTCAAATAACTCATTTCCACTGCTCTCACTCTTGACTTCTATCCTTCCAACAGGGTCCAAGCTTCACTTCTATATGTTAGAGTTGGTATCACAATACTGTCATGTAACAACTTTTTCACTTCCATGCTCACCTCCCTGTTTCTTATCACTACTTTCAACAAACCAGCAACCTTCCTTCCCTGCTGCACCCTTTCGAGCACTTTACCCTGCAGACTTCCATCCTTACTCATCACACTACCCAAGTACTTAAATGCACTCACATTCTCCATATCCTTCCCACACTGTACATTCACTGGCTTCACTTCTCTCAAAGACCATCACTTTACTCTTCCCTACATTCACCTTTAGATTCCGTTTCTTACACACTCTCCCAAACTCATCTACCAAGCCTTGCAGCTCCCCTTCGTCTTCGCTCAAGAACACAGTATCATCTGCAAACAACAATACAGGGAGTTTCCAAACACTGCCCTCTCTCACTAGGGCCGCTCAAACATCCATTGCCTGACCTTGTATCTCTTTTATAACCCCATCCATATACAGATTGAACAACCATGGAGACATGACACATCCTTGTTTCAATCCAACCTTCAAATGGAAAGATGCACTCAGTTTGCCATCCACACGCACTGCAGCCTTAGCACCCTCATACATACTCTTCACTGCCTTCAACAACTTCCCATCCACTCCATATATTCTTAATACCTTCCACAATCCTTGTCTATCCACCCTGTCATATGCTTTCTCCAGGTCCATGAAGGCTGCATACAGCTTCTTGCCCTTCTCTAGAAACTTCTCCACTAAGGATCTAAGAATGAATATCTGGTCTACACAACCTCTTCCCTTCCTAAAACCTCTTTGTTCTTCTCCAACTAATTCCTGTGTTATTTCCCTAACTCTGTCAATAAGTATCCTACCATATACTTTTCCTGTTACACTGAGAAGGCAAATGCCCCTATGATTACCACACACTGCTTTTTCCCCTTTTCCTTTGTACAGAGGAATAATTACACCTGACTTCCAATCCTCCGGGACTCTACCCTCCTCCCAAGCCAATCTGCACACCTTCCACATCCATTCTGTTACTATCTCTTCCCCATGCTTCAGCATTTCACCACACACTCCATCAATTTCTGGGGCCTTCCCCATTTTAACTTTCCTCGTTCCTTCCACCACTTCCATCCTACTGATTTCTTCGTCTCTTCTCACAGCCCTCCTTCTCCCCGCCATTCCCCGGCCATTTATACTTGCATTACTGTCATTCTCTATGTTCAACAGTTCATTAAAGTGTTCTTTCCATCTGTTTACTTTTTCTCCCTTCTCCACTAGTAATCTACTCACACCCACCAAAGCAAGCCTGAGGACATCAAATCACCCAGGGTGTTTAGGGTGGGTTCGTGGAATGTGGGAAGTTTGAAAGGAAGAGCAGGGGAAGTTGTTGAGGCATTCAGTAGGAGGTGGGTGGATGTGGCTTGTCTGCAGGAAGTC
>JAGKTI010018247.1:0-17843 GCA_018397915.1 Birgus latro | reverse complement strand
ATATGTGTGTGTGTGTGTGTTACGGGTATAAAGATTTTTTTTTGGGGGGGGGGGATAACTCTGGGCAAAGGCTTCACAGCCTGCTCCCAAGGCCCAGTAGTCCTCCTTCATATCATACACCACTACATGGGCACTAACACCCACCGTCCATATTGAATACATGCTAGGGCTCTCTCATACAGGATTGGTGTCTTGGTATTAGTGGGGGTATTATTACGACATGTCGACGGGTCTTCTGGTAGATCACTAAAGTCTTGTTTTATGAAATTTAATTCCTTAAACTGTTCCTGCCTCAGCGGGGATTTGAACCTGGGTCCCGTAGGACTGCAGCCATCTCTCTACTGATTGAGCCACCGTCTCCCTCATAGCCACTGCCTTCCCCATAAATGTCGCATTGCATTGTATCGTGTAGTTTATAAAGGCTCCAACATGCTTGCATGCATTGGCTTGGTCACCTAATGTCAGCTGTCTGCACGCTTGAACTGTGGCAGCCTCCTTGTTCAGTCCCTTATCCCAGAGGTCACACTCTTTGACCTTATCCCAGGTCTTTGGCCTGCCTCTTGCAGCCCTACCCCCGACGTCCACACTTGTCACCCTCCATACCCAGTTGTCATTCTCCAATTTCACCACAGTCCCAAACCATCTCAATTTACCCCTCCTTATCACAGTACCAGTACATTCCAGTCTCATCCTTCCCCTCAGCCCTTCAGTCAGCATAGAAATTACAGTGTCCCTTCAAAAACATTTCATCCTTCTTCCAGTCCAGTATTGCCCCACCAGGAGCATTGGGACTTGGTGCAAGGCTACTTAGCCCAGTCACTGAAGGTCAGAGTGAGCAGTTACTCATCCCTGAGTGGCAATAAAATTAAATGATTTAATTGCAGTGATGGATCCAGGCTGACTTCATCGACCTGTGGAAGTCAGTCAGAATTTAGAGAAAATGGGTATGAAAATGTAAATTTGGGCTTTCTTGTAGTAAGCAGACACCCCAGCCAGTCAAAGCTCGGTTACTTTGAGGGGCTGGAACCACCGTGAATTGGTCTACTTTAACTGAATTCAGAACCCCCCCCCCACCCCACCCCCACCCTCCTGTCATCTCTTGATGCCTTTCTTTCTCATGGGAACCATTGAATGTTATGCCCTGGACAGAATTGCCTCCATGCTTACTTAGTACACACTGCTCCTCCTGTTCCTCCTCTTTCACCAATATTTTGTTCCACTGTTCTTGATATCACATAAGGTCTGTCTCTACCAACACCAGCCTCGATCTCACTTTCATAAACATTCCTTGGAAATCAGTATGTGCTCATTCTTTATACTGGTCTATACCATCTCTACATATTTCTTTTTTATCTTCTCATCAGTTTCACACATCACTCCTACAGCTCTTTTTTTTTTTTTTTTTTTTTTTTTCCCCAGTCCATAGCATCCATAAATTTCATCATTAATTATACCCATCCTTCCCATGTCTCCAGCTGTTCTATGAAATGTGTTTTCTGCAGCTTACAACCTTGACCATTCTCTTTTCATTCACTGCCCAGGTTTTATTTATATGAGTGTGTCAGCAGCAGAGATCGTTGACACGGGGCTTTCTTAACCTCCATACTAACCATGTAACATTTTAAGGCATGTGACATGGTTTGGCATCATGGTATTTTATCCAGTCTCCATTTTTATGATTTTTTTGGTCTTCTGGGTGGCTTACCCATATTTAACCAGAGCTTCCTCTCTGAGGGACAGCTTCAGGTGCATGTGGGTTGCAAGTTCTCTTGTACACTCTGGAGGCTGGATTGCCACAGGGTAGTTTTGAGTGTGGCATTGTTCGGTGCTGGAATCACAACCACGGCAGAGATGAATTCCCTCTTTGTAGATGACTTCTCTTTCTCCTTTGCTGCATTCCATATATTAGTGGCAGAGTGCAGACTACAACTTGTAATTGATTGGACTTTTACCTGGGCTCTGAGTGTGGCTTTAGATTCTGCATACACTCCTACGATTATGTGGGGTGCACCCTGACCCAGGTTTATCAAATGTGTAAAGGATTGCTTGTAAGGAAGAGGTGAGGTTTTTAGACCTCTCCTTTACCGCTGTAATACTTCGGTCCCACATTTAAAGCTGGTAAAGACATCCCATCTGATGTTTTTGAACCTTTTAAAGGTTCTGGCCTATACTAAATGGAGTGCTGACAGACATACCCTCCTACTGCACCGTCTGGTGTTATCCAAACTGGAGTATGGCTGTGAGATATACCCTTCAGCTTCCCTTGCCCTGTTATGCATCTTAGACTGTACATCATGTAGGTCTTTGTTTAGTTACAGACTGTGTGTCCTGCAGGCCTTTGTTTAGTTACAGACTGTGTGTCCTGCAGGCCTTTGTTTAGTTAGATTGTATGTCATGCAGGCCCTTGTTTAGTTAGAGACTATATCATGCAGGCCTTTGTTTAGTTACAGTAGCATTTCACCCTTCCGCTTTCCCAAGCATGCTTGTGGATGCCGGGGTAATGAGGCTAGAGCTACAGTTTCACTTCCTTATAGCGAGGTACTGGTACAGAGTCAAGGGGCTTCTTGAGACTCCAGCACATGATTGTCTTTTTAGTTCTGTCCACCATCCATTTTATGACCTCCCTCCATGATTTCCTCACCCCTTTAATTATAGGGATGTGCTCCAGTCTTAGGCATGGGGACATCAGGTGTTCCACCCAGGGTGTTAGCTTAGGTCAGATTTTGTTGGTATTTCATGGCCTCCTGTGTCTATTGACATCAGATGTGGTGATTACCACTCAGTTTTTTTGCTCATGCAGCCCTCCATACTGGGTCTATCACTGTATGTAGTGATGGCTAAAAGTCAGATGCTGGCATTGGATTTGGCAGTGTCTTCTCTGATTTTCTTTGGAGTGGCACCATACCCACCTTAGCATCAATTTTTACTGGTGTGCTGTCAGCAATTCTGATGGTTGTCCAACTAATCCCAACCTATAAGGCAATTAGTTTTACTGTTTTTAGTGACTCCTGGGAAGCCTTATCTGCTCTTGAGCATTTTAACTCTTCCCACCTCTTGTGGAAAATTTTGAAAAGTTCCTCCTTTTGGGCTATCATGGTCAGAGAGTTTCATTTTCCGGGGTGCCAGCCCACGTTGAACTGCATCCGTGGATAAAACTTAGGGAGAAAATCTAGGGAAGCTCCCATGAATGTAATTTACAGTTGTAGGTATTATCAGTAAACTAGAGGCTCACAAATAGAGCGCTTGATCTTAAATATTGCAGAAATGTGCATTTCTGAAGATGTCAGTGATAGAACATTATCAGTTTTATACACAAGCAGTGGCAAGCATCTGCACACCGGTGTGGGCTTTCAGGTCAATTTGACTCCAAGGTCAGTCTTTTTCATCCCAGTTAACCCAGCTTACCATAACTTAACCCAGCCTAACCTACAATAACTTAATTAAACCTAACAACTTACTAACCCAACCAGAATAACTTGGAGACAAACAGGCTTTGGGGCTGAATTGACCTGTTTACCCCCACAGGACACCACTGCCGATGTAAAATAATCGTACCTCAGTATCATACAAGTTATGAGTATATCCATGGCATTTGGGTGTCATTAATGAGTCACGTGGTGAACTAAATATTGACAAAATTATATCCAAATTTGTTGATGGGAGGGAGTTTTGCTAGATTTTTTCCAAAGTTGAATAATAGAAGGACATTGTGAATTTTTTATTCCATCATCATTACACACAATCAGCTGAGGCAGCAGTATTTTCACATTGTGCGTGCTTCCTTGGTCCTGGATTCATAAACTTATATACACTACCTCAGAGTAGTTGTGGTACCTTTTATTTAGGACAAGGAAAGGAGCTAACAGAATCTCCCCATGTCTTGTTTGTCCTGCAAAAACAGACAGTCATTGCACCAGAAAACTGATTGTAAATTTGTAGGTGAATCTGTCCCTGATGGATAAATCTATCTGCCATGTAAACAGTCACCACTGCTCTTGCTTCTGGCCTTACAAACTGACTCTGCCATCATAATTCAAAGCACTTACTCTGCACCAATTTGTAAAAATGATGTGAACACATTTAGAACTTTGGTCAATAACACTGCCAGCACAGAACTTCAGAATTTAATTATGCTTCCTCATGGTATTGTAGTTAATTAGTAAAATCCCTGATGCTTTGTTCATATAGTTTGCACACAAATGCCTCAATCTGATATTCATGTGGGTTAGGCTTAAGCAAAATTGTAAAAGTATAGTAGTGTGCTTTCTTTTCATAGCACTACTAGGTTTTGAATTTTCATAGCACTACTATGTTTTGAATATTCATAGCAGTACTAGGTATTGAACTTTTACAACTTCCTTTCATGGTGGCCATTGCTGTGGTAGATTAAAACATTAGCCAAGGATGGGTAGGAAAGCAAGGACATATTAACCCCAAGTGACTCAGATGACTTATGACTCTCCACTATTATATATCAGCTGTTAGGAAGTCGAATATTGCCAGATGGTTTGAATTTGATAGTATATGAGAGATTCAGATCTTTTTACATTCGAGCTCTTGAAAATTTGAGAATTTTAGTCACTGGGTTTTAGACAGATGGCTATTTTATACCAAGCGTTACCCCGTTTGATTATTTTCTTATTACGTATACTGTACTGCTTCATCTTCTTATCATAGTGTTCTTCACAGATTTCCATATTTCGTCCGTACCTTTCTCATCATTTACTTTACATGAAGGTTCTTTTAACCATATTCTCTTATTCAGTACTGGTTCCTTCCTTTTTTCTTTGCAATAATCCTTCAATTATCCGACTTGATAGAGCCAAAGGCTTGTCTGAGTAGTGACAGTGTCTGGATAATGAACAGTATCCCCCTATTGTACCCAGACCCTACCTTCTTCACAGATTTCCATATTTCGTACGTACCTTTCTCATAATTTACTTTACATGCAGGTTCTTTTAACCGTATTCTCTCATTCAGTACTGATTCCTTCCTTTTTCCTCTGCAGTAATCCCTCACTTCTCCGACTTAATAGAGCCAAAGGCTTGTCCGAGTAGTGACAGTGTCTGGATAATGAACAATATCCTCCTATTATACCCAGACCCTACCTGTTCCCAACTTCCAACCTATACCTAACCTATTTGTACAATACCATTGCTTGCTTACTTTGGCAGCTTTTTCTGGTCATTCTGCCATATTTTGACATCAAAACACACACAAGAGTAGCCAAAGTAATGCTGAACACCAAGAAAACCATGCAGAAAAACCACTGAAAACCAAAAAACACCCAACCTGTACACTACTGTATGTGTGGTACCCCTTCTAATTTTGGCGGTCTTCTTTGGTCATTCTGCCATATTTTGACGACAAAATACACATTGGAATATCCAAAATAATTTTTTACACCAAGAAAACCATAGGGAAAAAAAAAAAAACTACCTTAACACTACTGTATGTAGAGTACCCCTCCTAATCTTAGCACTGTTTTCAGGTCAGTCAGCAATATTTTGACATCAAAGCACACATGGGAATATCCTAAATAAATTTTAACACACACACACACACACACACACACACACACACACAGAGTTACCTGCCAAAAAACATTTGATTGGGATACTTACCACCCAGTGCACTGCAGACAGGCTGCGTAGCCCGCACACCTCCAGCAGGTGTACAGGTGTCCCATGTAGTCTTGTGGCTCACTCCTCCTCCTTCCATAGCTACTGGAGCTGGGTGATGAGTGGTGACGTGTGGCGCAGTGATGGTGGCCTACCTGCCTCAGGAGACTCCAGAGACAGATGCAAACTTACATCCAATGGAGACTCAATGGCTGATGATGTGCTCAGTTGCGTGTCTGATGGTGAAGGTGGGAAATGAGGTAGTGGTGGTGGTGAGAATGGGCTGGCACCCGTGGGGGTGGCAGGCCTGAAGGAGGTGTCAATCCTGGTCTGACAATAGGACCGACGATTCTGCCAGAGGATGACAGCGTCCCTGACTGCCTGCAGCTCCATCGCCAGACTGAGTGGCGGCAACTCCCCGTCACAGTGTGGGTGCTCGGCGTACCCCAGCACCCTCTCCCGATTGGCACGAAGGGCACTCAGACGAGAGAGTGAAGGAGATGCGGGGGATTGCAAGTCAGGGTCCTCGTTCTCATTGGTCTTGCTGTCCTCTTTCGTGCGTGCAGAGGCAGCAGCACCTCAGCAGACGTGGTCTGATAACCAGGATCACCACCATTGTCGTTTACCCCACCTCTAAAGCTCTGACAGTGGTGAAAATGCTCTTGAAGCATGTACAGTAATCCATTGTTGAACTGCACTGTGAATTATAATTGTTTAAACAAAAACTCACAGTAGTTCAGAGACAACTGTCGGAGTGGCGGGAGGGGGAGACAGTGAGAATGTAATGTAAACAAGACCGTTCGGCGCCGCACACCAAATTCAAACTTATGGGTCGGGAAAAATTGTTTTTTTTGTTTGTTTTTGCCTTTGTGGGTTTCGAACGTCAGTCTATGATGTCCGAACAGTGGTGTAACCGGATAGTGGTCGTCTGGAAAGTAGAGAGATTACTGTAAGTAAAAAATCATGTCGGAATGTAGCACCTTGTAGGTAGGTTTCTTGCCAAGCCCACCCCATGGCCTTGGGTGACTAGATTCACTCAGCAGAACGAGAACTTCTGTGTGAGACACGTTGGTTGGAAGGCACTTCATTACACTTGTACCGCATACAGTACAGTGTTCCTCTGGGCAGTGTTAAGTACCCTCAGTTTGTCAACTGGTATCCATTCTTGCTGAGTGCGTTGGTCATGTGGACCACCATGGACAGACAGCTAGTTTTTTACCTTTTCCAGTGCACCTTGCTCTGTGTTTACCTTCGCAGACATCCCCTCTCCTTTTGGAAGTAGCGGATTCTCCAGGGCATAAGTTGTTGTACTAGTTGTTTTCTCCTCCTTTTGTGGTCATTTTCAGCTCGCACTCCTTTCGTTGTGGACTTCTTTTATGTTCTCTCCTTTCTGTTGCTATACAGTACTATGTAAAAGAAAAAAATCTTCATAAGGTTGTTATCTGAGTCTACCTGGTGGGGGTATTTGTAGCTGCAAGACACCACATTCCGACGGGTCTGATAAATTGGTGGGTTTTAGAATAAAACCCTCTATTTGCCAGCCCTAGGATTGTTGTGCCTCACGCTGCCCTCCCGGACCATCAGTCCTCTCACCCTCCTTCATGCTTCCTCTTACTTATCTGTGGAATGTTGATGAACACAACTGAGGGTACCTGACACTGCCTGGGGGAACACCGTATTGTACGTGGTACAAGTGTTCATAGGCAACAGGAGGTGGTTATGCGGATGAAGTGCCTTCCAGCTGATGTTTCTCACTCTGAAGTTCTTCTTCTGCTGAGTAAATCTGGCCACCTAAGGCCGTGTGGGGGGGGGGTGCAAAAACCCTAGCTACAAGGTGCTGTATTTTTAGGGCTCAGAATTAGAGGGTTTTATTGTGAAACCTTCAGAAAGTGTTAGCCTGAATCACTTGGTATATCTGCAACTTGTAATAAAAGCTCTGCAGTCCAATTCTTTCCTTCCATACCTCACCATTGTATAATACAGCATCTTCTAGGTCCACGTACCCTACCATTTATCACCCAGAATAGTAACTTTTGTGCTCTTTCTTCCATAGTGTCATTAAGCTGCTCCACAAAACCTTCCATTTTTCTCCATTTACATGATTGTGTATTAGGTGTTCATACACACAAATGAGTATCTGTGTGTCCCTATCATAATCACTACACAAGCCTTCCATCAGCACACACCTACATTCAGACATTTTTTCACTCTGATAAATAACAAGGCAACACATTCCTTTTTCCTGCATTTATATTCTTTCAAGCTTGACCATGCTACCCACCAGTCTCCTCCACACCATATACTGTATCAGATACTTCATGATTCCAAACTTCACCACCTAACTAATGTGTTTCATTCACCCTGCAGACATACAGTCTTGGCTATCTCTATTCTTTCATAAAACCAAACCTCCGTGATCATTGATACCATTCACATAAATGCTGCCATCTCATTCATCCCTTCTGCCCCCATGTAGTCTTTTTCCACCTCCTCCCCCGCTGGCCATGTGCAGTTGTTTCCCAGGAGGTTTGGGGGCCTAGACACAATGCTTGCAGATGCACCCCCTGCCCCCCCCATGTCTGTCAGTGCTGTATTAAAAAAAAAAAAAAAAAAAAAAAAGTCCCACAATTCACCAGAAAAATATTGCTAAAATGAAAGTGTGTTTACATACATGCCCTTCCCCATGGTTCCACCTTCAGGGGAAAAATTTAAAAAGTAAATCCAAAGACTTCGGTTGCCTCATGAAGGCTGGGTAGAATTGGTTTCTGCTGGCAAGCATGTTGGAGTCTTTATAAACGAAACTTAACGTTATATTCCGAGGCAAACCAGAGGGGAATATTGAAAGCTTTTCCCAATTATTAAAAATATTTGCGCAGTGACACCCCAACCTCATTGGTAATAATGGTGGCATTTTTATATATATGTATTTAATTAGAACATTGGATTTTCTCCTGAGCAGCTGCTTTTTCTACTTCAAGTATTGTAGTTGCAGAAGGCTAGTTTTATTTATTTTTTTTTTAAATTTTATTTGTTCCATATAGGTGGATGTAGAAGGGTAGCTGCTGATATTTATTGGGCTACTCTAGCTGGATGCAGAATGCTGAGTGATTGGTGGATTAGTGAATTGTCTCAAGAACATTTATATTTGGTCTTCAGCTGAATGCTAACTGATTTTTATCATTATTTTTGTTATTTTTTATTATTTTTATTACTTGTATTATTATTATTTACTTTATTATTTATTATTATTATTATTATGTTATTAATTATTATTTCATTATTATTATTATTATTTCATTATTATTTGTTATATGAATGTGGATTAATGCTCTTTCATAACAGGTTTTAAGAAAAAATTGAGGGTCCTTTTGGCAGACCAGGCTAATGGCGATCGTAATGTTAACAAAACTGCTGGTACCGGTATGGATAAGATTGTCATATCTTTGTTTACTAATTTGTGTTGTTTGCAGGGATACATTACAGGTACCTTTGTTTACTAATGTATTTGTGGTCTTGTTTACTGGAATACTTTACACTATCCCTTGTTCCTGTATTTGGGTGTTCTTCGCAGTAATACATTTGCAGGGATACAGTACACTAGACTAAGTACTTTTGTTTACTAATTTGTTTGGGTCTTTGTACATGGAAACATATTATACCATTGTTTCTTATTGTATTTGGGTGTTGTTTGCAGAGATGCATTATTCTTTACAGTTTGTGTGTGTGAGTGTGTGTGTGTGTGTGTGCAGTGATAATCATACACTTTTTTTTCCTTTTTTCTCCAGGGATACAGTATACTATTGTTTCTTAATGTATTTGGGTGTTTGCAGGGATGCTGTTTTCTATACAATTGTTTTTTAAGGTATTCTGGTGTTATTTGCAGGGCACTAACACTAGATCATCGTTTATGTATTTGGGGTATTGTTTGTAGAGATACATTATTGTACTCTTCCATTTTTCCTCCTTAATGTATTTGGGTGTTGTTTGCAGTGATACATTATATTCTCATTACCATTGTTTAGTAATATATTTGGGTGGTAACGTTTGCAGTGATGCATGAACCTATTTTTATTGTTTGCAGTGATGCATGAACCTATTTTTATTGTATTTGGGTATTATTTCCAGGGATAAATAATCATGCTGTACCATTTGTGTTATTTGGTTGTTGTTTGCATTGTTACATTTTACTATTGTTTCTTAATGTACTGGGGTGTTGTTTGCAGAAATAACACTATACCTATGTTGCTTAGGCCTATATTTTCGTTGAAATGCTCCCTAGCACCTGTCCTGAGTTATTTCTCTTTGGATATGGCTGGTTCAAATTCTTAAGTATGTTGTTTATGTAGAGTATGGCAATATAGAAAGGCTTTATGTAACACATAATAGGACTGCAAGGTGTAACAAGCAAAATAAGTTCCTTAGAAAAAGGTGCGGGGGAGCTTTGAACCTTAATGTAATGAGGGTGTTGTTTGCCGAGATAACATTCTGCCTATCACTGCTGGCTCTCAACCCCATGAATACAGACTGATCCCCCCCCCTCCTTTATTTTTTTATTTTTTTCCCCACCAGGAGAGACTCTTTCAAACTGTATGTCGTAGATGTAGTCTTCATTAACCTTTTCATTATCAGATTTATATTCTAAGGTGAAATTAAAACACTTGGAGTAGTATATTTATTAATCAGATTCAGTAGGTTTAACATCGCTTGGTTTACATGAATTTGATTATGAGTACATTATTGTTTGGATGTGCAGGGTGGTCCATAAATTGTGCTCCTCTAGAAACTCTTCTCTTTGTATCAAATATCTTCCTAGGGCATCTCAGTCTGCTGGTGTGGGCTTTGGTGTGGCAGTGGGAGTAGGAAATGTATATACTGTATATATGATACACAATAGACATGAAGACCACTAATTTATGAAAACTTTCTCATTGGAGTGGTAGAAGAGAAGCATTAAATATGGATCATCCTATATAATAACCAGTTTCAGATTCTCATGCTCTTTAATGGAGAAAATATTGCCATGATAGTAGTTGCTGTTATCTGTAGTATTGGGGAGCTGTATCCTAACAGAATTTTGAATATACTGTATCTACCTATACTGTGTTCACTTTAACTGGTCTAAAATTTGCCATTTTTGTCTTGAATACTGAGCAGTAACAAGAACTTGACATAAGATTGTGGTGCTGGTTACAAAGAAGTGCTGTGTAGAGGCGGTAGAACCACAGTGCTGCCTCATTTTGCCATTGAGCTACAGCATATTATATAAGCTGCCAAAGAGCTAAAATCTCAGCCATGTTAAAGTGAATGGGTGAAGTCACGTACTTATATTTTGGTGGAAAATCGTGATCATTCTGACCCCACTTCCCCCTGATAAATGGGCCGGCATATGTAGTAGCAAAGCAAATACAGAATATGTATTTATTCTTTTCAAAACTCTTATAATTAAAAAAGCATATCATTGTTGGCTACTGCTTTAACCTCTAACCGCGCGGTTGTGGGAGGCGGTCCTGGCACTTCCCGCCGGTGGTAATTCGCACTCTGACTTACTTTTTAAAAATATTGGCCAAAACTAGCCTGAGTGATAAAAATATAACTCAGGCTTCTCCTAAAATATTTCATATATATTTATATCTTGAAAGCCCCGGCCACTTAAAAAGAAAACAGAGGCACCCAACTGACGGCCCATGGCTCGAGCCATCGCCACCGAGCGTCACGGTTTAGTGATTATTAATAGGATTATTTGAATTTATTTCTTGTATCACAAACAGAAAATATTAGTTATGTTATAGAAAACATACCCTGATTTTGACTTAATTTTTTTTTTACCTTGAAAAATGCCTGATAAGGAAAAATTTAATTAAAAACAATGAAATATTGAGATAGGCTTGTGAGGTTAGGTCAGGATTCCAGGTGCTAGAATGATGTGTTTGGCCCATTTCACTGGATTTCTTTTTGGTGATTTTTTTCCCCTTAAATCATAGCTTATCCCATTGTCAAGAAAAGGGTCAGGATGATGATGATGGTGTTGATGATGATGATGAATTTTCAGCAGCTTATTTAATAAATCCATGACTCGCAGGTGTGGTGTGGTGATGTGACAAGAAATCGTAGGCAAGATGAAGAGTGAGAGTTGTGTAAAACCAAAAACGAGGAAAACATCAGTGAGGCCGGTTGGGTGACAAGAAATCACAGGCAAGTGGAAGAGTGAGAGGTGTGGGGAAACAAGAGGAAAACATCGAGGAGGCTGGGAGGGGAAAGGCCACTCGCATTCCGTGGTTTTAAGTAAGATTTGTGAATAGTTGTCCTAAATGATTAAATGTACACTAAAAAAAAAGAAAAAAAAATCAGCTGGCCGATGCTTCCACCAGTTAACGTTTTCTTCCTGTGGCAAATATTTCTGAATGATAGCCTGGTAACATAAATATTTCTGAATGATTGTTTAATAAGACAGATATTACAGATGATAGTAAATATTTCTGAATGATAAGACAGATATTTCTGAGTGATAATTTAATGATGGAATGGTTTTTGAATATAACAAGTATCTGTGAATGATAGTTTATTTGACTTGTAATAAATAAATTTGTTTACGCAAAACAGCACACCTACATGTAAATAAGAAATAATTTTGAGAGTAATTTTACATGGTTGCTTCACCATTTCAGAACATAATGATTGGAAAGTATCAAGATTTTTTTAAGTGTACCACTGGGAAATACACCCCACAGCATTTTACCTGCATTGCCTCAAGTAACATAGTTTGAGAAGATTTTGAATTAATACAGTGAACCCTTTAAATAATAGACGCAATATGGACCTCTTCCATAATGGACACTTTCAGTATTTCAAGAATATGTTTTATACTTTGACATAGTTGTTACTTGATATCCAGTCACATTTGTTTACAAGTAGATCCCCCCCCCCCATCTTGACTAAAGTATACATGCACTTGGCCTTCTCAGTATGTTTTGCACTTTTAACATGTATTCATTACTCAACCCAATAGTGACCTATGTATAGTATTTTTGACTTGGTGTGTTGTTTATATTTTCAAATAACTTATGTGACTCATGAAAAATAGGAGGTGAAAGAGAAATGCAAACCATATATAACATCGTTAGTGAGTCTTTTGGCATAATTGAACTTAATTTTCACCCAGTTAGTCCATTATGAAGAGGCTGCACCAATCTTAAAGGATTAGGTTAGCTTTAAAGAATTAACTGATGGGACAATAAAGACTTGACTGGTGCATAATTGTTAAAGTAGAAGGCCAGATTAATCATTATAGAAGCTGTTTCTTCCTAGGGAGGAGAAAGTAAAATCCCGTTAAGGCAAGGTAATTAGAGGGGAAAGGGTGTTTTAATAGCAGAGGTTGGTTTCATGTGGTAATTTATTGTACAGTACCAGAATTCAACAGTTTACTTGCATACCAGTTTGTAAGTGCCTTTTAAGTCAGCAGCAAAAGAAAGATCAACTTAAATATGTTAAACAGTCATTGACAAAGAGGAAAGACATTAAAAAAGCATTGTTTATTTTAGTACACCACCACCAGTGTTTTTTGCTTCCACATTCAGTAAGCTTAATCAGTAGTGGCACTTCACGCTTTATCTGCATATCTAGGGACCAGCTTTCTCCTAAGCTACCCGTTTTGAAACCAGACTCGCCCAACTGTTTGACCTGAATTGTAAATGTCTTTCTCGCTTAACTGTCAGCCATAACAGAAGTCCAGCGTGAAGGGATCTGCCTTAAAGGAGTTTTACATTGCATTGTTTAGTACATACACGCTTTGAAATCCGAAATGCTTGGGTCCAAAGTATGAAATATATTTTGAAATATATCATGAAATATATTTTGGAAAGTAGAATCATATTAGTAACTAGAAAATCATTTAAAAAGTAGTGTACAGTAAATGGAAAGAAGTATCTTGTATTAATAGAATATTATGTTGTTATACTTGTCCACAAATAAACTTTGCCATTAAATATATATTGTTTGTCAGAATGGCTGACAACACCCACTTCCTGCATAATTAAGTTCGGATTTTGGAGGTTGTATTGTATTTGTGCAGATGATAGTATTATTGAGTCAGCTAGTAGTGAATGAAAATGAGAGTGTCTTTTAAATAATTGTTTAAGGAAAAGGGGTTTTGCAAGGTCAAAACTCAATTTTTCACTCTTACTGATGAAAATTCAATTTTCCACTCGTACTGATGAAATAATTGTTTCAGAAAGTAGGTTTTGCAAGGTCAAAACTCAATTTATCAATCTTACTGATGAGTTACAAGGCACCTTGAGGAAGTTGGGAAGACACCCAATCTCTCTGACATCTGCACTTACAAAGTGTAAGAGAGAATGGTGAATTTATGCATCATTTAGTTTTTAGAAAATATTGGGTTTATCCTGTGTGGGTTTAGGCAGACGAGATCGACTATGGATAATCTTCACCTTGAGTCATCCATCGGCACCGCATATGCTTTGAGGCAGCACCATGTTTTTTTTTCTCTCTGGAGGTGTGTAACACGGCTTGACGTTCTGGTATTTTATCCAGTCTCTCTCTCTCTCTTTCTTATCCAGGACTTCCTCCCTGAGTGGAAGTTTCGGGTGTGTGTGGAATGCACAAACTCTTCCCTGTACACTCAGGAGGAGGGAGTGTTTTGAATGTGGCATTATTCTGTTTATCGATAGACACCTGTAAGAGGTTGTTGTTTGACATTTCAGTTGATTGGTTTACTGGGGGGGACACTAACCCTCAGCCTACCCAGTTGTTGACTGCAGGGAACATGTTTGGGTTGGCTAAATGGTTACCATGCAGTGTTGTAAGTGGTTTCCTGGCACACAGGAAACCATGAAGCTTGTCACTCAGTGTAAAGCCACCTGAAAAGGAAAGAAGCGTTATAAAAAAAAAAGTGACAGAAAAGATGGGACAGAAAAAGTAGGCAGCACCACATCAGGTGAGTGGATGATGGTTGCCACCACCTACACCATTGCAAGTAATGGGAGGTCCTGCTTGAGAGTGAAGAGTTGCTTCTCTGTGGATGACTCCTCTATCTAGTTTGCAGCATCCCATTCTTCGTGGCTGAGAGCAGACCGCAACTTGGAATACAGGCTCAGAAGTGCAGCTTTAGATTCTCCTCACGTAAGACCATTGCAGTGCACCTTTGCAGTGGGTTGCATCCAGACCCAGATTTGTTATTAAATGGTCAAAGGCTGTGTGATCCCCTACTTTATATGGGTCTGACATTTAAAGTAGATTAAGAGTTCTTGTTGTGAACCTCTTAAAGGTTCTGGCTCATACTAGATGTGATGCTGACATACCCTCCTGCTGCTCCACCAAGCTTTGGTTTTACACAAGCTTGTGAGGTGTACTCAGCAACCCTTGCCCAGTTATGCACTGTGGACTCACCAGGCCTTTGTTTGGCTATGGGAGCATTTCGCACATCCCTTGTCCCAAGTCTGCTTGTGGATGCAGGGGAAATGGGGCTGGAGTTACAGCATCGGTCCCATATAGTTTGGTGCTGGTACAGAGTCCAGAAGCTGCCTGAGAACCCAGTGCATGGCTGTTTTTAGTTCTACCCAACGAACATTTTATGATCTCCATCTGCATTTTTCTCACTTCAGTTATTGGGCATAGGAAGTCATGACTGAACTGTCTCCCATGTTCTCTAGTATATCTGTTGTTCAACCCAGGGTTTGCTGGTATGTCAGGCTTCCAGGTTTGTGACATCAGATGTGGTGATCTGCACCGTTTTTAGTTCATGTAGCTCTTCATACTGGGTCTGTCTGGGTCTTCATACTGAGTCTGTCTCAGTTTTTTGGGGTTGTCTTAATTTTAGCTGGAGTGGCACCCTACCCTCCTCAGTCTCAATTTTTATTGCTGTGGTGTCAGCAGTTCTGATGGTTCTCCTGCTTATCCATACATGCATACATACAAGGCAATTAGTTTTAGCAGTTCTGATGGCTCCTAAGCATATCCTTACATAGGAGGCAATTAGTTTTAGCAATTCTGATGGCTTTTCAGCTTATCCTTACATTTGGGGCAATTAGTTTGAGTATTTTTAGCAACTCCAGGACATTATGTCCTTGCGCATTTTAACTCTACGCATCACCTCCTCCTCGTGAGATACTCTACACATCACTCCTCCTCGTGAGATACTCTACACATCACCACCTCCTCGTGGGATACTCTATACATCCCATGGTGTGGAATATTTTAGAAAACCTCCTCCTCGTGGGATGCCATGGCCAGAGGGTTTCATTTTGCTGGATGCCAGCCCATGTTGAACTGCAGGGAAATTAAAGCCCAGATGTGGCAGCAAGGGCAGCAGCTACCTGTGATGCCTCTATAAAATATGTTCCCTACAGAGATTATTTTTGTGATTAGTGCTGCTGTCCAGGCCTCCTGGCAGCATGCATGGGTGTTCCAAGCAAGGTATGGGAGGTGACAGTCACTGGGAAGTTGTGGCCTACTCATGGATTGGTCATACATGCCTGATGCATTGCCATCTCCTTGAGGGAAGACCCCCTCCTTGTTATGAAGACTGATCCCATTGACTATGCTGCAGTCTTGGGAATGCTCGCTGTTGATATTTCCTTATTTTCTTAGTCCTTGTGTATGACGAGAGGAGTCACCTACTTGTTTGTCGAGGAAGCTGACTTCCTCAGACAGCTTTAGTTTTTATGCTTATTTTTTGCTATTGTTTTATGCATAAATTTAATGTATGTGGCTTGTGATTTATTGTTGTCTGCTGTATATGTCTGGCCAAAAGTTCTTGAAATTTAACTAAAGAAGGAAAAAATTGTAGGTCAGGTGCTAATCGCCACCATCCCCTTGTGCATGGAGACATGGAAGTCCTGGAACATCAGCTTGTTCACGATCTGCAATTTTGGATTTTCATTTTCGGAAAGGGGACCAAATCAGTTGAGTAGGGAGGGTAGGGGAAAACTGGCTTTTTGGTTGTGTATGTGTGAAAAACTGCTGAACAGCAACGGTTGTGTGTGCAGGTTCTATGTCATGGTGAGGCACCTATTTGTTTGTGTGCCACTTGTCTGGATGTTTTTGCCTCTCATGTGGCCAGACAAAATGCATCATGGATTGTCCTCCTGCAGTCTTTGAGGATGGTCACATGAATGTTGGCCACACTGTCAGGAGTTGAACTGGTGGGTGGAAGGGTGACCAGAAAATGTATCGTCATCTGTTGGTGTTTGTCTGTTTTTAAAATGCATAAGCCAGTTGTAGCTTTGTGTAACCCCCTAAGCACTTCACGAAAGAGTTGTTTTTACATTTTATGAGCTTTGCTGTGTTCTTCCTGAGTTTCACACGAAACTTGACTACATGTTGCTGTTTCACATTCTCCATTTTTGAGATGACAGAATTCACAAACTAACCCAAACACAATGATAAAAAAAACACATGCAGCTAATGCATCCATCCTACTCAATGCCACTTGACTAACAAAGGGTGCATGCATCCACACACTGCATGCACAGTTGTTGACCTTGTACACGGGTTTTATTCGCCCGTGTATGGAGTACAACTCTCATGTGTGGGGAGGCTCCCCACATGCAGCTCTTCTCAATAGGGTGGAGTCAAAGGCTTTTCGTCTCATTAACTCTCCTCCTCTTACTGATTCCCTTCAACCTTTGTCTCTTCGCCGCACTGTTGCATCTTTATCTCTCTTCTATCGCTACTTCAANGGTCACTGTTCCTCTGAACTGTCTGCTTGCATCCCTCCACCTCTACGACGGGCACGTAGTACCCGTCTAGCAACAAACTCTCATCCCTTTTCTGTCCAACTCTCTAATGCAAGAGTTAACCGTTACTCTCAGTCCTTCATTTATGCAACTGGTCAACTCTGGAACTGTCTTCCTCTGTCTGTATTTCCTACTTCCTATGATCTCCAGTCTTTCAAACGCAGTGTGTCCAGGCATCACGTAGTACCCGTCTAGCAACAAACTCTCATCCCTTTTCTGTCAAACTCTCTAATGCAAGAGTTAACCGTTACTCCCAGTCCTTCATTTATGCAACTGGTCAACTCTGGAACTGTCTTCCTCTGTCTGTATTTCCTACTTCCTATGATCTCCAGTCTTTCAAACGCAGTGTGTCCAGGCATCTCGAAATGAACAGATCTTGAATTTGGCTCCCTTTTGTATTGTTTTTGCTTTTTCTTGGAAGGAATAGTATGCAGGCCTGTGGCCTTTGGTTCCTTCTTCCTTGCATTAAAAA
>JAGKTI010018246.1:0-17843 GCA_018397915.1 Birgus latro | reverse complement strand
GGATGAGGGTGTAGAAGCTGCAGTTAAGGAGAAAAGAAGGCTTTTCCGGGAATGGAAGAATGGTGGTAACAGGGAGGAGTACTTGGCTGCCAAGCGCAGGGCTAGAAAAGAGGTATACAGGGTGAAGTCTGAGTCACAGAGACTTTTACTTGATAATCTAAATCATGGAGAAAGGAAAAATGTGATTTTTTGGGTGGCAAATCAGGTGAAGAGGGATAATCGGGACATTGTAGGTGAGCAGTGTGTGAAGAATGATGATGGAAGGGTAGTAGTGAACAGTGAGGATATTAAAGATGCATGGAGAGAGCATTATAGCCGGTTGTTGAATGAGGAGTTTGATTGGGATAGAGAAGGTTTGGAGCCAGCTGATCCAGTGTTTGGCCCTTGGCCTTTGATTGACGCTGCTACTGTGAGTCAGGTAATAGGCAGGATGCGGGTGGGGAAGGCGGCAGGTGTGTCTGGGTTGACTGCCGAAATGTTGAAGACCTCAGGAGATACTGGGGTGAGGTTAGTCACTGACCTGATAAATATGATTATATATGAGTGTGTTGTCCCAGATGATTGGCTGAAGAGTGTAATTGTAAATGTGTACAAAGGGAAGGGTGATGCCCTGGAAAGGGGAAATTACAGAGGTATAAAGCTCTTAGATCAGATAATGAAAGTAATGGAGAGAGTTCTAGAAGGTATGATTAGAGAAAGAGTGAATATCGATGAGGTGCAGTTTGGGTTTATGGCAGGCAGGGGGACCACTGATGCCATATTCATTGTTCGATAGCTTCAGGAAAAATATATTGGAAAGAAAAGGGAATTGTATTTTGTTTTTGTTGATTTGGAAAAGGCCTTTGACAGAGTCCCTAGAGAGGTGGTGAAGTGGGCAATGAGAAAGCTAGGGTTGGAAGAGTGGCTGGTTAGGGTGGTTATGGCCATGTACATGGGTGCTCGCACCCAGGTAAGAGTGAATGGAGCTTTGAGTGATGAGTTTTCCGTGAATGTTGGTGTGCATCAGGGGTCAGTTTTGAGTCCCTTGTTGTTTATCATGGTGCTTGAAGCCCTCTCACGTGACTTCAGAGATGGACTCCCATGGGAGATGTTGTATGCTGATGATTTGGCGTTGATTGCGGAGAATGAAAAGGAGGCGGAGGAAAGATTTAAGAAGTGGAGAGATGGTATGGGGCACAAGGGCTTGAGGGTGAATGCAGATAAAACAAAAGTGATGATATCTAGGGTTGGTGGCGGTACAATCAGAAAAGAGGGAGAGTGGCCATGTGCAGTTTGCCACAAGGGTGTGGGAAGCAATTCCATCTTGTGTAGTGTTTGTGATAAGTGGGTGCACAAGAGATGTAGTGGTATTAGTGGTAGACTGCGAGATGATGCTGATTTCATGTGTGCGGCGTGTCGGGGAGAGCAGGTGGAGATTGTTAGGCGTGAGAGGGTTGAACTTGCAGGTGAGTCTCTTGAGTGTGTGGAGGAGTTTCGTTATTTGGGAGACATGTTATGTGCCGGAGGTGGGGCTGGAGTTAGCTCGGTTGCTACGGTGAGAAGTGGTTGGAAGAAGTTCAGGGAGCTGTTGCCTCTCCTGACATTGAGAGGACTCTTCTTACGTGCTAAGGGGTCTTTGTATGCAGCATGTGTTAAGAGTGTGATGCTGTATGGTAGAGAAACCTGGGCAGTAAAGGAAGAGGATATTCGCAGGTTTAAACGTACAGAAATGACGATGATTAGGTGGATGTGCAGTGCGTCCCTGCGTGCAAGGCCTGGGGGGGCTGGGTTTACGATGGAAGAGTTCAGAGGTAAGATGGGACTGGAGTGCATTGTTGTGATGAGGAGAGGTAGGCTGAGGTGGTTTGGACATGTGGAGAGGATGGGGGATGATAATTGGGTGCAAAAGGTGAGAAGTGTTAATACTGGGGAAGGGGTTGGGAGGGGTAGACCGAGAAAGACATGGGACGAGGTCATTAAGTTAAGGGAATGAATAGGGAGGCTGCCAATGATCGAGCAGCATGGAGAGTCACCATTAGGTGACCAAGGCCGACGCATGCAACCATATTGGAGCCTTCAAAAACGATTATGATTACGATTACGATACCCCCCAGTCCCGAACAATTTTGGAATTTTTTTGGGGGGCTCAAACCTTCACTTTTGGTGAGAAACATCGAAAATTCACAGAGAAATCGCCCTCCTGAGGTTATAAATGTTGGTACAGGTGATGAGTCAGCCTTACCTTTCGTTCTCTCTCAGGGTATCTGGCCTTAAAGAAAACGAACTACGGGAGGGTAAACTAATTCATGCCACTGTGAATTACGAATTTATTTATTTATTTGGTACAAATTTATGTGTAGTAAAAGACTATATTGGTTTTCACACAATTATATAGGCAACAGAAGCATCATTCAGTCACCAAACACATCCACATATGGCACATTCCTTTACAACATTACCACCTCATCACTTCTGTTTGTTTCTTGCTCTATCTTCTTTATTTCTTTGTCCTCTACCTCAGGAATCACTTTCACCGTGAATTTCGTCATTGGAGAGACCATGAGGCAACATGTCTTTACTGGCCAGGTTACTGCTAACAGGTGAATTGCCAAGTGTGGGGGGGAGGGGGGTCAGGTGAGGCCAGGCAGTATCCCCACTTGACAGCAGATAGAGGAAGGTCTCCCACATATGCCTACCAAAAACCACCAGTGAAACTTGAAAATTGTGCAAATGACTGACCTTGCAACTGCGTAATGTACAGGTACGTCGATGGGTCTAGCTGTGACAAAACGTTGCGACGTACCCATACGTCGACGGGACACCTCGGGTTAATCACGCTTGTTCTAACGCTGTCCACAACCAGGAGAAGACCTACAAAAGGTACTGCAGCCAACCCACCCCCAAATCTCATCTTTTTTATGTTTCTGCCCGGAATTATGCTAAGTCTGGTCTTCATTCTGCTAGAAATAATTTCATCCGTACTAAATGCTCTCCTCACCCTGTCCTAGGGTGGGAATGGATGTCAAGATGAATGATGGCTAAATGCTCTGAACTCTCCAACTCAAATTCTTCCCACTCCTGGCACCTTGCCAAAAACCTTTCTAACAACTTCCCTCATCATCCTTCCTTCCTCTTTTCCACTTTGATAACTCTGTAGCTTTTTTCTTCTACTGATAAAGCAGATCTCTTCACTCAGACTTTCTCCTCCAATTCCACCTTAGATTATTCCAGTGCTGTTCCTCCATCGCTTCCCCCCTATGACTACCTCATAGCCGACATTAAAATTTCTTCAACTGATATATTTTCTGCCATTACTGGCCTCATTACTGAAAAGGCATATGGGCCTCATGGGGTCCCTCCTTTTGTTCTCAAGAACTGTGCTTCTGTGCTTTCACCCTTCCTAGGTAAACTCTTTAACCTTTGTCATCAATTTGTACCTTTCCTTCTTGATGGAAGTTTGCTCTCATTCAACCTGTCCCAAAGAAGGGTGACCATTCCCTACCCTCTAACTATTGCCCAACTGCTTTAACATCCTGTATCTCAAAAGTTTTCGAGTCTATTCTTAACAGAAAAATTCAAAACACTTTTCTTATCAAAACCTTCATTCCGATTGTCAGTATGGGTTCCATAAGGGACACTCCACTGGTGATCTCACCTGCCTTTCAGACACCTGGTCATTCTCCATTCGGAACTCTGGTGAAAGCTTTGCCATTGCACTTGACATCTCAAAGGCTTTTGATAGAGTCTGGCATAAATCTTTAATTTCCAAACTGCCCTCTTACGGTTTCTATCCTTCTATCTGTCCCTTCACCTCTAGCTTCCATTCTGGTCATTCTATAGCTGCTGTTGTAGATGGCCACTGTTCTTCTACATCTATCAATAGTGGTGTTCCTCAGGGCTCTGTCCTATCACCAACTTTCTTCCTTTTATTCATTAATGATTTTTTGACTATACATCCTACCCTATCTACTCATATGCTGATGATTCCACCGTTCACCTTTCCATCTGCTTCCCACAGTCTCTATCTCAGCAGTTACTTCAGCAAACAAGGGATGAGGCTATGGCACACCTAATGTCTGACTTGGCTCGTATACCTGACTGGGGCAAAAGTAATCCTGTTGTTTATAATGCATCAAAGACTCAGTTCTATCTATCTATCTGTCTAATGCAAGACGCCTCAATCCCGCAGAGGGTGGCCACAAACAAATCACCTCCATGTCGCTCTGTCCCCCACCACCTCACTGCCCTGCTCCCAGCTCACACTCCCCTCTCTCATATACCTCTCCACTCCATCCCTCCACCTCATCCTCGGCCTCCTCCTCCCTCTCCCCTTCTCCACCTTACTCACATACACTCTCCTCATTAGTCTCTCACCCTCCATCCTTTCCACATGCCCAAACCACTTTAACGTGTTTCCTACCACGTCCACACCACAGAGCTCCTTCACTTCCTCATTTGTTGGTCTGTCTCTCCATGCGACTCCACATGCTCCTCTCAAATTACTCACTTCCACTGCTCTCACTCTTGACTTCTGTCCCTCCAACAGGGTCCAAGCTTCACTTCCGTATGTTAGAGTTGGTGTCACAATACTGTCATGTAGCAACTTTTTCACTTCTATGCTCACTTCCCTGTTTCTTATCACTGCTTTCAAGGAACCAGCAACCTTCCTTCCTTGCTGCACCCTTTCAAGCACTTCACCCTCCAGACTACCATCCTTACTCATCACACTACCCAAGTACATAAATGCACTCACATTCTCCTTATCCTCCCCATCCAATTTCACTGTACATTCACTCTCAAAGACCATCACTTTACTCTTCCCTACATTCACCTTTAGATTCTGCTTCTTACACATTCTCCCAAACTCATCTACCAAGCCTTGCAGCTCCCCTTCGTCTTCACTCAACAACACAGTATCATCTGCAAACAACAGTACAGGGAGTTCTCAAACACTGCCCTCTCTCACTAGGGCCACTCCAACATCCACTGCCTGACCTTGTATCTCTTTTATAACCCCATCCGTATACAGATTGAACAACCATGGAGACATGACTCAGTTCTTACACCTATCAACCCATCAAAATCTTCCACAGGAGTACCCACTAATGTTTAATAATATCCAACTCAATCCTGCATCATCTTTAAACACACATGGGGTTTCATTTTCTTGGGATTTATCTTGGAAAGATCATATTATATCTCTTGTAAAATCTGCTTCCAAGAGATCAGGTGTGCTAAGCCAACTCCATACCTTCTTTACCCTTGTACAGTTGTTGACCTTGTACACGGGTTTTATTCACTCCTGTGTAGAGTATAACTCTTATGTGTGGTGTGGCTCCCCACATACAGCTCTTCTCAACAAGGTGGAGTCAAAGCCTTTTCAACTCATTAGCTCTCCTCCTCTTACTGGCTCCCTTCAACCTCTGTCTCTTCACCACAGTGCTGCATCTTTATCTCTTTTCTATCACTACTTCAATGGTCACTGCTCCTCTGAACAATCTGCTTGAACCCCTCCACCACTATGACGGGCATGTAGCACCTGTCTAGCAACAAACACTCATCCTTTTTCTGTCCAGCTCTCTAATGCAATGGTTAACCATTACTCCCAGTCCTTCATTTATGCAACAGGTCAACTCTGGAACTGTCTCAACCTGTATTTCCTACTTCCTATGATCTCCAGTCTTTCAAACGCAGTGTGTTCAGGCATCTCAAAATGAACGGATCTTGATTTTAGCTCTCTATTGTATTGTTTTTGTTTTTCTCCTTGGAAGGAAAGGTTTGTGGCTCCTGGCCTCTGGTTCCTTCTTCCTTGCACAAAAAAAAGGAAAGAAAGAAAGAATAGGGAGGCTGCCAGAGATCAAGCATGATGAGCCACCATTAGATGACCATGCCAGACACATGTAAGCATGGTGGGGCCTTTACAAATTAAACACAAAGAAGCAAAATATCACCAATGGATATACAGTATGGTAGGTGGTGGCAACCACCATCCACTCACTTAGTGTAGTGCTGCCTACTTCTTCCTTAGCCTTTATCATTCTTTTTCTGTGACTGCCCTGCTCTCTTCCTATTTCTCCAATCTTCCCTGTCACTTCTTGTTACTTTTCTTTCCTTTACAGGTGGCTTTCCATTGAGTGACAAGCCAAATGGTTTTCTGTAAGCCAAGAAACCATTTACAACGCTGGGTGGTAACCATATAACCAAATCATACGTGCTCCCTACGTGTCAGCAAGTGGGTTGGTGGAGGGTTAGTGTCCCTCCCTGTAAAACAAATAACTCAAAGTCAACGGGATTATGGCGTCTGGGAATAGACAGACAGAAAGATAGATATACAGTAGTATAATGTACAGAGACAGAAATAAGTAACTTTTCAAGTCTGACAAATACCTAGCGGAAAAGTCTAACCATCTGAAACACACACTAGTAGAGACTGGGCTTTCATTACATTTCACCAGTTGTAAACCTTTTTGAGATTGAACTGGGAGGGCACTTATTTCTCTCTCTGTACATTAACACAACAATCAATACTGAATACTGAAGAAATACAACTGACACTTCACCATTAAAACAACAACAATTGCATAGTGACACCAACCTAACACTTAGTGGTCAATGTTTCAATCTACCAGCAATCTTTAACCCCTGGACGCCGGGCTAAAATCTGCTTGTGTGTCACCTCAGTACAGAAAAATTCCACAAAATACCCTTATTTCTAAACTTCATATCTCAGAAACTATAACAGTTAGGGAAATGGATTAAAAACCATATTACTCATCAACTCTTATTCTTGCATCTTGCATCGATGAGTAATGACGTGAGGAAGAGGACTAATTTTTGCCACGAGAACAGGATGTGTTCATGCGTCTGCCCGTGGCCCCAATTATGGCTTTGTTCTCAACATGAAAACATCTCCATTACAAGATAAACTAGACACAGTGGTGTCCAAGGCACACCCTATGGCACTATCATTGAGTCCTTTCCTAGAATTTGTGGAAAAAGGCTTGGCAGGGGTAGATGAGGCAAAAGTCCACGTGAGGCGGGAACGGAATAAGACAAGAAGGGTCAAGTGGCGGTGGCTCAATCGGTAGAGAGTTGGCCTGCAGTCCCGACGGACCCAGGTTCGAATCCTCGCTGGGGCAAGGAACAGTTTAAGGATCTGAATTTCATTAAATAGGGCTTTACTGATCTGCCAGAAGACCCGCCAACATGTCATAAAAATACCCCCGCTAATACCAATACACCAGTCCTGTATGAGACAGCCTTAGCATGTATTCAATATGGATGGTGGGTGTTAGCACCAAAGTGGTGACATGTAGAGGTGTATGGTATGTAGGAGGACTACTGGGCCTTGATAGCAGGCTGTGAAGCCTATGCCCAGAATCAGACACACACACACACACACACACACACAGATCGTCTTACACCTGGCAAAGCCACAGACGACGAATGAGGTATGGTTGGCTCGGCTGGTGGGAGTCCCTCCCTAGCTTTTGGTGACGAGATACAGTGGCAGCCACTTGAAACTGTGGAGTGAAAACAAGTGCGGTTCCAACTGACACTTGGCGCGGCCTGGCCACTGATTTCTTGACAGCTCCGACCAACGCCCTGTTGTTAGGAGTTAATTCCTCACAGAAAGAAATAAAGGTGTATAATGATTTTCACAAAATGGCAAGGAATCTAGGAGCATTATGAAGATTTTAATAAAGTTTTGAGAAAACAAGTACAGCACAGTCCATTTGCTTAATACGCGAGTTTCTACGATGTAAAACGCCTAGAGTGCAAAAGGGAGTGGAAAAAATTAAATTGGTAGTACGCAAGTTGGTTCTGAAAACGCAAAAGCCAGGTGGCAAAGTGAGCTGAGTCCAGCGTTGTGCTGCAAAGCACAACCTACCCTTGTAGAGGGCAACCTGTATCACTGTCACAAGCCAAGGGCATGGATAGTTAAGATCTACTGATCTGAAATAGAAATAAAATCCTGGCAGCCTTGGAGAAGTTTAAAGATAAAGTGACACTGAACAAAAACTGTAAAGTGAGAAGTCAAGAGGTTCTGGATGCCTTATAAAACAGCCTCCATTACTACCAAGACAGGCATGCCAAGGAAGTGAATGGAAGACATCAGACTCTGCTCACCACCTTCTTTACTACACTACAAGAAGATAAGGTGCCCTCAACATCAGCCAAGGATGACGACAATGGTGCATCTGTTGTGTCTGCCTTGGACTTTGAGGGGTTCATGACTGATGTGGAGCATGCTGGAGGTGCAATGGAGTAGGGTGGTGTGGAGGGTGCTAGAGCCGGGGCACTGTAACTGCCTTACCCTGCCTCAAAACCCCATCTCTTCAAGTCAACTAAGCTTTTCCTGAATAAACTTTATGCTAAGGGGCTATTGTGTGGGTTACACTTTTTTTTTTAAATGCAAGAAAGAAGGAACCAAAGGTTAGAAACCTGTGAACCGTTCCTTAAAAAAAAAAAAAAAAAGCTAAAATCAGTATCAGTTCATTTCGACATGCCTGGACACACTGCGTTTAAAAGACTAGAGATCAAAGGAAGCAGAAAATACAGACAGAGTGAGACAGTTCCAGAGTTGACCAGTTGCATAAATGAAGGACTGGGAGTAACAGTTGACTCTTGCAATAGAGAGTTGGACAGAAAAGGGATGAGAGTTAGTTGCTAGACAGGTGCTACTTGCCCGTCGTAGAGGTGGAGGGATGCAAGCGGACAGTTCGAAGGAGCAGTGACCATTGAAGTAGCGACAGAAAAGAGATAAAGATGCAACAGTGAGGCAAAGAGACAGGTTGAAGGGAGCCAGAAAGAGAAGGAGAGTTAATGAGATGAAAAGCCTTTGACTCCACCCTATTGAGAAGACCTGTATGTGGGGAACCTCCCTACACATGAGAGTTGTACTCCACACAGGGGTGAATAAAAGCCATGTATAAAGTTAACAACTGTGTAGGGGTAAAGAAGGAATGGAGTCAGCTTGGCACACCCAATCTCTTGGACGCAGATTTTAAAAGAGATACAATGTGATCTTTCGAAGATAAGTCTCAAGTGAATGAAACCCCACGCATGTTCAAAGATGATGCAGGATTGAGCTGAATATAATTAAACATTAGTGGGTACTCCTGTAGAAGACTGTGTCGGGTTGATAGGTGTAAAAACTGAGTTTTTGATGCATTAAAAACAAACAAGATTATTTTTACCCCAGTCAGAGATACAAGCCAAGTCAGACATTAGGTGTGCCATAGCCTCATCCCTTGTTTGTTGATGTAACTGCTGAGACGGATGTTGCGAGAATCGAATGGAAAGGTGAAGAGTAGAGTCATCAGCGAATGAGTGGATAGGGTTAGATGTACAGCTTAGAAGGTCACTGATGAACAAAAGGAAGAAAGCTGGTGAAGAAAGTTGGTAGGGTGCTGTACAAGCTGCTCTAGGTCATTAAGGATAGAAAAGATATAGGCTTGTTCACCAGGTGGATCAGTGAAAGGAAAAGAGAGCCAAAGGAGGTGGTGAACACTGACATCTCCCAAAATGGAGATTTCGGAGAAAGGAGAAATGGATAAAATGTGTTCCATCGTAGAAGTAAGATAGTTGAAGAATTTTTCAGTCAGCAGAGCTAGGGGATAAGTAAATGGAGCAGATATATTAGTCAAAGAATGACTGGAAAGCCGAAGCTAAAGAGTTGAGAATTCAGAAGAATCAAGTTCAGGAACACAAGAGCAAGATAAGTCGTTGCATACATATACACAACAGCCACCTTTGGCTTTGAAATGAGTATAGAGAAAGTAGGAGGATACAGAAAAGTTTTTGCTATCAGTTGCCTCAGACAGCTGAGTCTCAGCTATGAAAAGAAGGTGAGGTTTAGAGGAGGAGAGGAGGTGCTCAACAGCGCAAAAGTTAGAGGAAAGGCCGCGAATGTTGCAGAAATGAAGAAGTGAGACAGACTGTGGTTCCAGGCAGCTCATTGAGTTGTCACTGGGAGAGGGGCAGATGGTGGGGGCATTTACAGTCCCCCACTCCCCTGGGGACTCCGAGGCTGGGTGTTTAGATGCCATTTTTTCTTTCAAATTTTGAAAAGGAAGTGTAGAGTGTACTGTGCATGTAATTTGGTGTTGACAGTCAGAGAAACTTGTACTGGAGAGCATGATGGCCTACTTTCTGTGTTACCAAAACACTGAAAAAGTTCAGCAAAGGGGGATGGTCAGGAACTAGTCCTGAAAGCTGATGAAATGGGAGCTCCAGCTCTCCCTGTCATCAGCTTTCCATCCACCTTGGAAGTACTGCCCTGCCTGACGGTGCTACAGTCTACTCCTTTGCTGCATTATCCAGCATATGTCATTATCCGTCACAGCAAATGACTGAATTTTCCATCGAAAAAATCCCTGGGAAGCTTCAAAATCGAAATTCATGCCATTAATCTTGTCACCCAAACACATTTCCTGGCAGCTTTATAATACAATGACATTTTATCATGCTAATTACAGTATTTACAGGTGTTTCTCTCTTTCTGAACAGTTATACAATGCAGGTACAGTCATGTCGCAACTTATATGAATCTAACTTACACAATTCTGACTATAAGCGATTTAAATTATTGAACAAATATAGGTACAGCATATAATATTTTAATATTTAATTTCAAAGAGCAGGTGCAGATTAAAAATTCAAGTTGTGCCATTTTGCTTGTCTGCTGCTGCACACGTCACCAAACATACCTCCCTCTTTCTCAATCTTCATGTGTCTGCCCTGTCAACATGTCACTCGAGTCTCGATCGACAGCAATTTGCCCCTATCAATGTGAAATATACAGTGCAGCCTCATTATACAACGCCCTGTTATGCGATAAATCACTACAACAATAAATAAAATGCTATACCCTGTCTCGGTACAACGTTAAAAAATTAACTGATATTTTCGACGGCCGACTCCGAGAATCTCATGCAGACGTGGTGACACACGCAAGCCAAAATGCCTGCCTAGTGTTTACATTCGCTGCAATCGTTGCCTACTGTTCAGTTTGTACATGAAAGGCCACTGAAACACCACTGATAATGCCAGATAACAGTGTAAGTGCTGAAAAAATAGTGCACTGTACAATATTAAGTGAAGTGATACTTTATTGTGTGAAAAATACTGAAAATTGTGCCATGGAAATCGTGTCAACCTTATGTAACCATCATCCCCCTCTTGGGGCTCTACTCTTGCATGAAAAGCCATTGAAACACTATTGTTATCATCAAGTAACAGTGAAAGTGCTTAACAAATAGTGCAGTGTGCAATATTAAATGAAGTGACTGTTTTTTGTGTGAGAAATACTGAAACTTGTGAGTTGGAAATTATGTCAACCTTACGTAACCATCATCCCCTTTCTAGGCCTCTACTCTTGAATGAAAGACCACTGGAATACTACTGTTATCACCAAATAACAGTCCAAGTGCTTAACATACAGTGCAGTGTATAATATTAAGTGGTACTTTCTGTGTGTGAAATACTGAAACTCGTGACTTGGAAAGCAAGTCAACCTTATGAACCATCATCCCCTTTTTAGGCCTCTACACAGCTGACTAAGCCAAAATGCCCACCCAGTGTTTACACTGGCTGCGATCATTGCCCTCTATTTTACTGTGCAAGAAAGGCGATGAAACACAATTTCTCTCACCAAATAACAGCACAGGTATTTATTAAAAACAGTGCAGTGTGTGATACAGTTTCAGGTAAAGTGATACCGTATCATTTTTGTTAAGTGGTCGTCCAAGCCCTCCAACTGTCCCCCATCTATGAGAGTGGGGGACCCTTGGTGATGACTCGTACCGGCATAGGCCAAACTTCAGGTGGGTGGCAGAGGTATTTTAGGCCATTTTAGGCTTTGCGGTCAGGGTCACCCTCCCTAACCCCCACTGAACTCATGTTATATTGGCCTCGTTCTGTGATAATTCGTTATGCAATAGGTCTTCACTTGAAACAGCAATATTGCATAATGAGGCTGCATTGTATCTGATTCATTATACAGTAAATCCTCATTTTTCGATGCTCTGATGTTCCCCGAAAACCACGCGAACGGTGAAACGTCGAAGTGTGAAGTTAAGAATCAATGGGAAATATAGAGGAGCGTTTCCGTGGGACATGTACCTATGCTATCAGAAAGTACTGTAACACCAAACAGGCCCTACCCAAAATTAAATGAAGAGTGTTTACTAGTGCTAAAACAACATAACACAATAAACCTGTACCTGAAAAGACATTAAAAATGTTAATAAAGGTCTTTGAAATGCCAAATCCTCGAACGCAGCCTACACGGTTTGTTTTGATCACGTGATCCACTGTACAGTTTTTCCACAGTACTGAATTTGTAAGTTAAATACAGTATTTACATTACTGTTCTGGTAAGTTTATGTGCAAGTTAAAGTACTATTAAATAACATTAAAGCAAGAAATAAAGTGTTACAATCAGTTTACCTGATAGGCATCGGAAAATTGCCTTGTTTATTTGTTCGTTAGTAGACACAGATCAGCTGACCGACGAAAACATTCAAGATGGCGGAGGCTGCCTCGTCGAGCACTGATTGAAGCAATTTATTTGATAAAGTTTGTATGTTCAAGTGTTAACAATATTCCCATTTAACACATTAATAACCATTCTTATATATGTGATGATGATGATGATGGGAGGCATAATACTTTCTCTTAGCTTAGAGATAGATGCTTCGTCACTAACATGTTCATAGCACTTTTATGAACAAAACTATAACCTAGTCACTATACCCAAAGAATCTTTAATGTTTAATGAACTTTGTGAAGTTCAACCTCCCCACAGGAGAGAAAAAAGTCCACAGTTGGAGCAGTTGTAGTACGGAGTTGGAGTGGTCGAGATCTTCTCTGTTGACAAACAGGGGAGCGTGCCGACCAATGGTATGCATCGACTGCTGAGTGTCAGCTGCCGGGTGGGAGTGTCGAAGTTCGGGGAAAATGACGAAGTGTGAGACAAATCGGAAACTATTTTCTTGCACGAAAAACGAGGCGTCGAAGTAAACTGTGTTGAAAAACGATGATTTACTGTATATCTCACCAGTAAATTAATGGAACTTACTGTATAATTGTTTGCACAGCATGTGATGAGTGATGTGTGTACTGGGAGAGAGCAGTGTGGTGTGGAGGTTGGAGGGTGCAAGACCAGCCATGAACACACTGTCTAGTGTTGTCAATTTGGTGCTTTTGGCTCTAGGTACAGCAATTTTCATACAAATTTTGCATGAAAAAATTCATAGATTTTGTTTTATACAGTATCTAGTGCATTTTTATGTCGTTTAGTGTGAAAGTTTGAACTGGTAAACTATGGTTTTGCATGTTTTCAAATTCAGTTTAATGCTTTTGAAGATTGCTGTTGGGGTACACTGATACTGTTGCTGATGCCACTGTGTGTCCAAACATCAGGGCAAGTGAACTGTTGCACAGACACTGGCTGCATACACTCCATTCTAATCTTTTTGGTATTTTAAAAAGATGTAACAATTGTATTCTATTTAAGTCTAATGTTCATTGTATCCCAACGTCCGAAAATCATATTGATTGGTGGTATGTATTTTTACTATACTGGTGTGAAACAAGGTTATACAGTACTGTACAAAAGTTGATAGAAGGATGAATTACTACGATTAACAGACCTGTAAGGAAATACAAACTTCGGCTCCTTTACTCGAAAAAATTTGTAATGATTAAGTGAATTGTATTCTACTATTCTATTAACCCTCTCACACACGATGACGCAAAACGTGTCAAAACTGTGCTAGGCCAAAGAGTAACCAATTACGCACTTTGACGCACTATCAGTGTTGGTTCAAAAGGATGCCAATTAGGCGATTTTGGACAAAAACATTCCCCCAAAATTAATTTTTAGCATGAAGTGTGTCAATCTTTGGTACATCATTGGGGAGGGTGTCTATTTCAAGGTCAACACTCTCAAACAGTCGGCATTCTCTCGACTTTCAGTGCAGGTGAATGGGGGGGTCACAGGTGCAATATTTGGCAATTTACTTGAAAACTTTGGTTGTATTGGAATTCCAAGAACACCACATGAAAGCTCGTGAAATTCTGCATCTAGACATAAGCATAGCTCTTGTATGGTGTTGACAAAATTTTGCACTAGGGTAATGGGAAGTTATTTTCATTGTCAAACAACATTATTCTCACTGCATTTCGGTACTTTCACTCATCAGTTTTGTATGTTTTTATTAGCTTATCGTATAGTATAAACATCAGCAAAGATAAGTGCATAAAATTTATGTCAATATAATCAATTTCTGGGACAAATAAAATCCATGGGAATGATTTCCTTTGTGAGCGAGTCAGGATGTCCTCACGGCATTTTCTGATCATGTCCCACAAACTTACAGAAAACTTACCATGCATGATGGAGTTATTCTTTAAATTATTATTATTATTTTTTTTTTTAAGTTTAGGAACAATTTTGGGGGTGTTAACCCCTCAGCTGCATACAGTATTCCAGAAATGCCATTTACTTTACTGCGTCATACATTCCGGAAGAGCCTTGTGAAATATTGTGAACTTTTTGGCCACTTCTCGAGCCTACTGCATGCTTATGCTTGATGAGTGGGTCGCGAATCATCTGCATGGAGTGTAAACTTTGGTTAGGTATAAGTGGGTCAAAACACCTGATGAAAACATGATTTTTTTCACTTGGTTTCCTGCACCACAGACATAGGAAGTGTTTAGGGCCACCGCAGCCCAGGGGTTAAGTGGGATGTCATGGCTAAACACAATTTTGGGTTTGTGTAAGGCCTTGGAAATGTGACCCTCACATCAGTTGTGATACAACTGTACTGGGTTTTATAGGGGGATAGACTTCCTTTGGGGAGATCTGTGGGTACTACTTCACTATCCAACATCCCCTTAACTGTTATATGATGGAAAATTCTGAGCTTACTGTTTTATGTACTGGTAAGAAAGTCCATACATCCTCAGATATAAATGTGGAAACAATCTAGGTAGAATCTGAACTGCCTCAGCTGAGACAGAGTAAAAATAATGGCAATAATTCAACACAGCTGGTAACTGCATGTTCTTCAACATATATCTGATGACTGAAAAAACATAGTACAAGTACAGTACCATACAACTGTGTGAAGTATTTGAAGGAGGACGATGCTACTTCTGATGACAATGATGACACTGGCAATGCTGTTACCAGAAATGACAAATATTACAACTAATATACTTCAATATTTTAGGTGGCACAACAGATGTGCCAACAAGGAGGGTAGAAAAGTTACAAGAGGATGGAAAAAAAGCAGAATATAAAAGGGAAGTGGAGGAGCGACTGGGTAAATATAGATTGGAGCAGATGGGGGACGTGGAAGGTGTGTGCAAGATATTCACAGAAGAAATCTGTGCAGCATGAGAGGTGGTGTGTAGGGTGAAGAGAAGATGAAAGGGGGTGCAGGGAACAGCATGGTGGACTCAAGAGGTGAGAGAGGCTGTGGCACAAAATAAGAAAGCATATAGCGAGTGGATGAGGAACAGGGGCATCGAAGAAGTTGAAAGACGGAAGAGAGGAGGATGGAGGTGAAAAGATAGAGTAAGAAGAAAGTGGATGAGGAATTTGGAAGGAATTTGAGTGCAAAGTGGAGGGAACGTAAGAAAATGTTCTGGAAAGAGGTAAAGAGAGTTAGACAGGCCAAAGAAGTTAGCTGGGGAGTGAAAGATAAAACTGGTAGATTACTAGTGGAGAAGGGAGAAAAAGTGAACAAATGGAGAGAACACTTTAATGAATTGTTGAACATTGAGAATGAAAGTAATGCAAGAATAAGTGGCTGGGGAATGGCTGAGAGGAGGAGGGATGTGGGAAGAGAGGAAGAAATCAGTAGGATGGAAGTTGTGGAAGCAATGAAGAAAGTTAAAATGGGGAAAGCCCCAGGAATTGATGGAGTGTGTGGTGAAATGCTGAAGTATGGGGGAGAGATAGTAACAGAAATGATGTGTAAGGTGTGGAGATTGGTCTGGGAGGAAAGTAGAGCCCCGGAGGATTGGAAGTCAGGTATAATTATTTCCCTGTACAAAGGAAAAGGAGAAAAAGAAGTGTGTGGTAATCACAGGGGCATTTGCCTTTGTAGCATAATAGGAAAAGTATATGGTAGGATACTTATTGACAGAGTTGGAGAAATAACAGAGGAATTAGTTGGAGATGAAGAGGGAGGATTTAGGAAGGAAAGAGGTTGTGTAGATCAGATATTCATTCTTAGATCCTTAGTGGAAAAGTTTCTAGAGATGGGAATAAGTTGTATGCAGCATTCATGGATTTGGAGAGAGCATATTACAGGGTGGATAGACAAGGATTGTGGAAAGTATTAAGAATATATGGAGGAGATGGGAAGTTGTTGAAGGCGGTGAAGAGTACGTATGAGGGTGCTAAGGCTGCAGTGTGTGTGGATGGTGAACTGAGTGAATTTTTCCATTTGAAGGTTGGATTGAAACAAGGATGCGTCATGTCTCCATGGTTATTCAATCTGTATATGGATGGGGTTATAAAAGAGATACAAGGTCGGGCAGTGGATGTTGGAGCAGCCCTAGTGAGAGGGGGCAGTGTTTGGAAACTCCCTGTACTGTTGTTTGCAGATGATACTGTGTAGCTAAGTGAAGATGAAGGGGAGCTGCAAGGCTTGGTAGATGAGTTTGGGAAAGTAAGTAAGAAATGGAATCTAAAGGTGAATGTTGGGATGAGTAAAGTGATGGTCTTCGTAAAGAAGTGAAGTCAGTGAGTGTACGGTGAGATTGGATGGGGAGGATATGGAAAATGTGAGTGCATTTAAGTACAGTACTTGAGTAGTGTGATGAGTAAGGATGGAAGTTTGGAGGGTGAAGTGCTTAAAAGGGTGCAGCATGGAAGAAAGGTTGCTGGTTCCTTGAAAGAAGTGATAAGAAACAGGGAAGCGAGCATGGAGGTGAAAAAGATGCTACATGACAGTATTGTGATACCAACTCTAATGTATAGAAGTGAAGCTTCGACCCTGTTGGAGGGACAGAAGTCAAGAGAGAGAGCAGTGGAAATGAGTTATTTGAAGGGAGCATGTGGAGTCACATGGAGAGACAGACTGACAAATAAGGAAGTGAAGGAGCATTGTGGTGTGGATGTGGATGTGACAGGAAGAGTTAGGAGAAACACACTGAGGTGGTTTGGCCATGTGGAGAAGATGGAGAGTGAAAGACTGGCGAGGAGAGTGTGTGTGATTGAGGTGGAGGGGGTAAGAGGGAGGGGGAGGCCAAGGATGAGATGGAAGGATGGAGTGGAGAGGTATATGAGAGGGAGGGGTGTGAGCTGGGAGCAGGGCAGTGAAATGGCAGGGGACAGAGCGACATGAAGGCAATTTGTTTGTGGCCACCCCTTACAGGATTAAGGTGTCTGGCAATAGATAGATAGATAGATAGACAATAGATGTGCAAAGCTATTCTGACAATGAAAGTCTTGCCTGAGGGCACTGGTTACACCTCACACTTGGTAAACTAAACAAAAGTATTATTTAACTAAAAGGAGCACTTAGAATGTGAAACACCTGCACCTACCAACTAGTCAAAGTGATGAATATCTGACTCTGCCCTGTGACCCTGGCCTTGGGTAAATTACTATCAAAATCTAATTATAATATTTGACCTATGGGCTGTGGCAAGGAGTCATGAAGACATCCCCCGGAGTGTGACAAAATGGCAATTTTGGTCACTCTTACAAGAAAATTGCACCATGCAGCTACCCACGGAATTTTTTTTATTGAACTCGGCATAGTTTTGGAGAAATAATTGTCAAAAAATGCATTTTGGGCAAGAATATGAAAGCTATGCTTTAAGAATGAGAGAGAGAG
>JAGKTI010018244.1:0-12881 GCA_018397915.1 Birgus latro | reverse complement strand
ATCCTCCAATATATTACCACTATGCGGGGAATCGAACCCGGGACTCTCAGGTGAGAGCCAGGCAGCATACCACTACACCACAACCAGGTAAAAGTTATCTCACATTGTCACAATCTTGTAACCAATGTCCCTCCGCCCCCACTGTGGGCATCAAGAGGATGAGGTAACCCCCTGGCACTCGGGCAAGTAAATGCTTTTAATCTATCCCAAGCACTTACGGCATGTCAGAATGAAAAGATTGTGACAATGTGAGATAACTTTTACCGGGTCGTGGTGTAGTGGTATGCTGCCTGGCTCTCACCTGAGAGTCCCGGGTTCGATTCCCGGCATAGTGGTAATATATTGGATGATCTTTCCTGTGTAAAGTACAGGTTTCTCATTTCATAGAGGGATAGAGTGGAGGCTCTCCACCCTCTCCACACGGCCAAACCACCTCAGATTTCTCCAAACACTTTTTATCCCATCCAAGTCCACACCACAACGCTCCTTCACTTCCTCCTTTGCCAGTCTGTCCCTCCAGGTAACTTCACACGCACCCCTCAAATAACTCATTTTCACTGCTCTCACGCTTGATTTTTGTCCTTCCAGCAAGGTCTAAGCTTCACTTCCATACATTTGAGTTGATATCACAATACTATCATGCAGAGACTTTTTATTTCCATGCTCACTTCCCTATTCCCTGTATCAAAGAACCAGCCACCTTTCATCGCTGTTGTACTCTTTGAAGCACTTCATCCTCCAAACTTCCACCTTTACTCATCACACTACCCAAGTTCTTAAATGCACTCACATTTCTCATTTCCTCATCATCTAATCTCATTGTATATTCAGTGATTTCATTTCTTTCGAAGACCATAACTTCACTCTTCCCAACATTCACCTTTAGATTCCATTTCTTACACACTCTCTCAAACTTAAACACCAAGCCATGCAGCTCCCCTTCGTCTTCACTTAATATCTGAAAACAACAATACAGGAAGTTTCAAAACGCTGCCCTCTCTCATTGGGGTTGCACATACATCCACTGCTTTACTATGTATCTCTTCTATAACCCATCCATATACAGATTGAACAACCATAGAAACATGACAGATCCCTGTTTCAATCCACATTCAGATAGAAAAATTAACTCTATTCACTATTCACACACACCGCAGAGGTAGCATCCTAATACGTACCCTTCACGGGATTCACCAACTTCCCATGTAACCCATAACTCTTTGTGTTTTCTACATTCCACTCTGCCATATGCTTTCTCCAAAAGCATGAAGGCCGGATACAACTTCTTTCCCTTCCCTAGAACCTTTTCCACTGAAGACCTAAGGATGAATATCTGATCGACACAACCTCTTCCCTACCTAAAACCTCCCTGTACTTCCCTAACTAAGTCCTCTTGTATTTCCCTAACTCCGTAAATATCCTACCATTAACTCTTCCTATTACACTAAGTAGTGAAATACCCCTGTGAATACCACACACTTCTTTTTCTCTTTTTTCTTTGCACAGGGGATAATTATATTTCACTTCCAATCCTCCGGGACTCTACCTTCATCCCAGGAAAATCTGTACATCTTCCATATCCATTCTACTACTATCTCTCCCCCATGGTTCATCATTTCACCACACGCATCATCAGTTCCTGAGGCTTTCCCCATTTTGACTTTCTTCATTGCTTCCACTACTTCCATTCTAGTGATCTCTTCCCTTCTAACCATCCTCCTACACCTAGTCATTCCCCAGCCACTGATACTTGCATCAACAGTTCCTTAAAGTTTTCTCTCCATCTGCTCACTTTTTGCATTTCTCCACTATCAGTCTACCATTTTTATCTTTCATTCCCCTACTAAATTTTATATCATCCTGTCTAACCCTCTTTATGGAAGCCGCCTTCCAGACAGTGTTATTTTATATTCCCTCCACTTTACACTGAAATTCCTGCCAAATTCCTCATCCACTCTCATACTCTCTCATACCAATATTTTCACCCCTCTCTTTCTTTCTACATGTAACTCTCTCTTCGTCTCTCAACTTCCTCCATACCTTTGCTAACTCACTATATGTTTGCTTCTTTTGTGCTACAGCTTGCATCACCACTTCATTCCACCATGTTGTTCTTTGCACTCCCTTTCCTCCTCATCACCCCACACACCATCTCACATGCTGCACTAATTTCGTCTGTGAAAATCTTGCACACACCTTCCACCTCCCCTGTATGTTCCAAATCATATTTACCTAATCGCTCCTCCACTTCTGTCTTATATTGTGCCTTTCTCCATCCTCCCGCAACCTTTCTATCCTTCTGGTATATTCTTTCTCCTGTCCTTCCCTCCTTCTATTCCTCCATTGCACTTGAACTGACTTTCACCACCATCAAGTGAAGGTCAGAAAGTCCACTCCCCCAGCATCTGTAGGCTCATACACCCATGACATGCCTTCTTATTCTCTCGTCCACACACACGTAATCAATCATTTAGTTCACCTCCCACCCTTCTCATCACTCGCCACCTATATCTGTAAACCATTTTGTGCCTAAACTGGGTATTGGCTATCACGAACCCCCGCTCCACACAATTGTTCACTAGAGCACTGCCACTCTCATCTACTGCTGCAGGCACACCCTACTCACCAGTTTTTCCATCCGCCTTCACATTCCCCATTTTTCCATTCATATCTCCAGTCAAAAACACTCTTTCATTCCTCTCAAACTTTTCCACAAACGCTTCCACATCTGCCCAGAACTTTTCTTTCATTCTGATTGCAGGATTTTGTGTTGCCAATTACACACACAGTGGCCCACGTTTGTATTCTCAATTTCAGGCGGTGGCTGAATCGGTAGAGAGGTGATCTGCAGTCATAAAGGACCCAGGCTCGAATCCCCGTTGGGGTATGGAACGGTTTAAGGATTTGAATTTAATAAGCTGACGTTACTGACCTACCAAAACCCCGCCGACATGTTGTAAAAGTACTCTCGCTAATACCAATAAACAAATCCTATATGAGACAGCCCTAGCATGTATTCAATATGAATGGTGGGTGTTAGCGCCGAAGTGGTGACATGTGGAGATGAATGATATGCAGGTGGACTACTGGGCCTTGGGGGCAGGCTGTAAAGCCTATGCTCAGAATCGAGCACATAAAAAAAGAAATCCCTGAACCAACTGATCTATGTTCTCGTATGTTCTCCTTTTATCTATTGCACACAAACAATTCAGACACCCTCTTCTGTCTTCTCATTCTCACCTCTTCCCGCGCATACACCACATCTATGTTCCCAGTCTGCCACACTCTCATCCATGTTGCAGTCCGTACCATGTCCTTTGTCCGGTCTTTGGTCATCACCTGTTGGTCCATCCTGATCCGAGGCTTCTTGCTTGTATTTTTAGTTAGTTGTTTTCCGGGGACGGGCACTAACCCTCTGCCAACCCACTTGTGTGTTGATTGTTTATATTGTTACCATTCAGCGTATTAAACTCGTTTACAGGAAATCATTTGGAGTGGCATTCAGTGTAAAGTTACCGGAGATAGAGTATACAACAGTGAGTGGGTGGATGATGGTCAACCCCACCCATTTCCCAATTCACGTTAATGATCTCCATCACCCACAATCCCATTCACTGATATCCAGATGACTCAGTGCTTCACAGTTCTTTCTCACGTAAACACAAAGTTTGATATCTCTAACTCCCAACTCAGTACAGCAATCTCTATAAATCCAGATTTATCTAAGATCACTGTACGGGGGCAAAATAACATTGCCTCATATGCTAGGAAAACCAAATATAAAGAATTTACTGACAGACAGATATTGCCTGATTCCGAGATTACCTTCAAGACATCCAATTTTCCTACCTTTAAAAGTATTGAATTTCTCGGTGTCTCAACAGTAACCTCATTTGGAGCTCTCATATTGGATCACATGCTAAAACTGGTTCAAAGAAACTTAAGCATAGAATCCATAACTTCATCACACACGAGGATTCGGCTATAATGTATGAGTGTCATGTGTGCTTTCAGCTAGAATATTGCTTATCCTTGTGGAGTGGATGTGAAGAGGCTGTACTAAAACAACTGGAAAATTTTCATAACAAAGCTTTAATATTATTACTAACCACCAATTGCAAATAAACTATCCTCCCCTACAAGTAAAAAGGAATGTTGCTTCCCTTGCATTATTTTACAGATTCTTTTATGGCAAATGCTCAGACGAAGGTGCATTGATTGTGCCACCTCTCCACGCTTTCCCCCGTGCTTCATGGTTATCAGGTGGTGCTCATCACTGGACTGTCACACTGCCATATTGCTGTACTTCTGCATACCAGAATACTTTTATTCCCTGAACTGCATCTCTCTGGAACTCACTTCCACAGAAAAGTATCCCCACTGACTTCAACCTTTAGCAGTTCAAGTCTGTTACAGATTTCTTATGAATGGGGTGCACTTGTAATCTGGTGTATGATTTTTTTTTTCATTTCATGTATTATTCGTTACTCTGTTCATTTTCTGTAAAAAAAAAAAAAGTTCCTAGTTGCTAAGTAAATGCACCTTGTGGTATCCTTAATAAAAGTCATAAAGTGCTTCCCTGAAGCGATATTCTACTGTTCTTAACATTTACTTTATCGTCAGATTTAAAACACGGGTAGCGCACCAATCTGCGGTGATGAAGGACCAACCGCAGCATCCCAGTGAGGTGGCTGTGTACTGGGTGGAATACGTCATCAGGCATAAGGGAGCCGCACACCTCCGCTGCCCTGTCTTAGATATGCCATGGTATGAATTCCATTGATTATACAGTAATTGTCAGATTCCTCAGTGATAATGTAGCGACCTTAGTATATTTTGTTACCTATCATTTTGCAATGGGAGTTATTTATATCTAATCCTGGAATCACTGTTGTATTACCTGTGTACACTGATGGAGCAAAGGTGTTTTTCGTAACAGTTTTATGGGACTCTGAAAACACGTATGGTACTTATTGTCATAAAGACACTTGCTAATGAATATGGCTACACTATATCGACATGAAAGTCTCTCACATTTAAAAGTAATTGCTTCGCTGCCTGAGAACAAACCCGTGGTGAACTATACTGGCTGATAGCTTAGTACCTACTTTCGAACTGACCTGAGGGCAGGAGACACGGAAGAAGAGTGCTTGGTCTGTGTGCACCAAGACTGTATACTAAATAAAGTATTGTTAGTACATAATAGTTCGGGTATAAGCTAATTTTGATTTTGTGTCATTCATATGTAATTCCCAAGCACAATACCTGTACTTTCTTCAAACTAAATACAGCCGATAATGCTAACAGGCAAAATTTTTTACTCGTTTGGGTTCCAAGGCATGGATGAACCCAAGTATAGGCTTCAGTAGTCAGTAGTCCTGGCCACTTTAGCTATAGGAGACTACCGCACATTCCTGGCAATATATATATATTTTTTTCAACATGCTCCTATCTAAATAATGCCCGAGTTTGCTGACAAATATTTGTTGAGTTAGTGTAACTTGTGGACTGACCATATTCATAATTACTGTTAACCCCCTTGCAGCGATGCAGCACTATATTGTAATGGTGTTATTTATTTTCATTTTGTCGTTGTTGAAGAGAGCTAAGGAGCGTTCCCTTTAAATAAGTGGTTAGATGAAGCATACCACTATGTCAAATGTTTTCAATCCATTCACTGAAAATCTGAATACTGTAAAGTATATCTTGGTAGAAATAATGAAATACCAATGCCAGGCTTGGGCTAAGGGGTTAAATGTGGTCATGACAGTCCCTTTATATTACAAATTACATAATTATGAATGAAATTTACTGATTCATTTCTACAAATGAAAAAAAAATAGACTTTATGGACAACAGATAAATGATGGCGATTAAGCGACTGAAATACAGAACCACAATGGCGAACTCTCCACTCCCTCGTTAAGCCGATTTTTATCTCTCAAAAATCTTCATTTTCTCGGCTATCTAATTGTTAGTTCAACCCCTGGGGGTAGGGGGTTTTCAAGAATTCTCCCCCAGTATCCCTGCTTGTCGTAAGAGGCGACTAAAAGGGTTGGTGGTGGGTTAGTGCCCCACCCCGTAAAAACAACTAACTTGTAGGAGGAGGCTGTAGCACGGGCCGAACAGGGTAGTACTCCCGAGGGGAATGGAATGCTGGTGATAGGGAGAGCTGGAGCTCCTTTCACTAGCTACCTAATCATCCTCCTTTGCTGACCTTTTCAGTGTGACAGTAACATGGAGAGTAGACCAGCATACTCTCCCAAACATTTCCTCTAACTATCCTATGCACTACACCACATGCGCTTTACATATCACACAACGTACCCCACTACGTTACAGGGGTTGACGCCAGCAAGGGCATGCGGCCAGAAAACTTTGCCCCCGCTACCTAGTGGCGGACTTTGGGGGGAGGCTTGACTGGGGTTCCGCCGGCATAGATCATGGGTCCGGGGCGAGATGGGGCTCGAACCTGTGCTAGAGGGTACAGGGCATTGCGGTTCCCAGGCTGCTGCTTCCGCTCATTAGAGAGGGGCCCGAACCTGGGAGTAGCGCCCCAGGAGGCTGCCCTATCAGTGGGTGTATAATGGCGGGGCAGTTGCAGTGCCAAGACGCGCTTGGAGGGTGTCCCTGCAGGTGTCCTGGCAGGGTGCCCCGAGGCCACTACCACAGCCACTAGTAAGCTGGTGGGCTAGGGGTCCCAGATCCATTGCCTGGACCTGGGTCTGTGCAGTGGGTCGGGCCTTTGGAATGTTTACCTCCTTTATCTTACCGACTATGAATACATACAAAAACAAGCATCAAAGCAAGCCTGAGGACATCAAATCACCCAGGGGGTTTAGGGTGGGTTCGTGGAATGTGGGAAGTTTGAAAGGAAGAGCAGGGGAAGTTGTTGAGGCATTCAGTAGGAGGTGGGTGGATGTGGCTTGTCTGCAGGAAGTCCGGTACAGGGGTGGATCAGCCAGAAAGATTGCTGGGAAGGATTGCTACTATAAGTTGTTTTGGCAGGGGGGAACTGATGGATATGGGGGTGTGGGTGTGTTGGTTGCGGAGAAATGGGTGGAGTATGTTATGAATGTCATGAGAGTAAGTGATAGGATAATAGTAGTGAAAATTTTGATAGGACGGGTGATGGTTTCAGTTATATCAGCATATGCTCCGCAGGTAGGATTGGATGACGCAGAGAAGGATAGATTTTGGGATGATTTAATACGTGTAGTGAGTGGTATGGGCGATGATGAGGTAGTGGTTCTGGGAGGGGATTTAAATGGTCATGTTGGTGAAGCAGCTCAAGGGTATGAAGGAGTCCATGGAGGATGTGCATATGGTGTGAGGAATGCGGAAGGGGAAAGAATACTCGAGTTTGGGGAGGCTATGGACATGATTGTGTGCAACACACATTTTAGAAAAAGAGTGAGTAGATTGATTACGTACGAGTCCGGGGGAAATAGTAGCCAGATAGATTATTTTCTGGTCAGGAGGCTTGATAGGAGATTAGTGAGGGATGTTAAAGTTATAGGAAGCGAGGAGTGTGTGCAGCAGCACAAACTGTTGATTTGTGACATGGTGCTTAAGGAACAAAGGATGAGAAGGAGGACATATGTACCTAGGAGGAAAATATGGAAGCTGAGAAACCAATCAGTAAGGGATGCCTTTTATAGTGAGATGAGGAGAGTGGTGGCTGAACAGGAAGCCGAAGATAGAGACGTTAATGAACAGTATGGAGCCCTTAAGAACAACCTCTTGAGAGTTACCGATGCAGTATGCGGTTGGACAAGAGGCCCACCAAGACATAAAGTAACTTGGTGGTGGGATGAGAGTGTAGAAGCCGCAGTTAAGGAGAAGAAAAGGCTTTTCCGGGAATGGAAGAAGGGTGGTAACAGGGAGGAGTACTTGGCTGCCAAGCGCAGGGCTAGAAGAGAGGTATACAGGGCGAAGTCTGAGTCACAGAGACTTTTACTTGATAATCTAAATCATGAAGGAAGGAAAAATATGGTTTTTAGGGTGGCAAATCAGATGAAGAGAGATAATCGGGACATTGTAGGCGAGCAGTGTGTGAAGAATGATGAGGGGAGGGTACTGGTAAACAGTGAGGATATTAAAGATGCATGGAGAGAGCATTATAGTTGGTTGTTGAATGAGGAGTTTGATTGGGATAGGGAAGGTTTGGAGCCAGGTGATCCAGTGTTTGGGCCTTGGCCTTTGATTGACGCTGCTACTGTGAGTGAGGCAATAGGCAGGATGCGGGTGGGGAAGGCGGCAGGTGTGTCTGGGTTGACTGCCGAAATGTTGAAGGCCTCAGGAGATATTGGGGTGAGGTTAGTCACTGACCTGATAAATAGGATTATATATGAGTGTGTTGTCCCAGATGATTGGCTGAAAAGTGTAATTGTAAATGTGTACAAAGGGAAGGGTGATGCCCTGGAAAGGGGAAATTACAGAGGTATAAAGCTCTTAGATCAGATAATGAAAGTAATGGAGAGAGTTCTAGAAGGTATGATTAGAGAAAGAGTGAATATCAATGAGATGCAGTTTGGGTTTATGCCAGGCAGGGGGACCACTGATGCCATATTCATTGTTCGACAGCTTCAGGAAAAATATATTGGCAAGAAAAGGGAATTGTATTTTGTTTTTGTTGATTTGGAAAAGGCCTTTGACAGAGTCCCTAGAGAGGTGGTGAAGTGGGCAATGAGAAAGCTAGGGTTGGAAGAGTGGCTGGTTAGGGTGGTTATGGCCATGTACGTGGGTGCTCACACTCAGGTAAGGGTGAATGGAGCTTTGAGTGATGAGTTTCCCGTGAATGTTGGTGTGCATCAGGGGTCAGTTTTGAGTCCCTTGTTGTTTATCATGGTGCTTGAAGCCCTCTCACGTGACTTCAGAGAGGGACTCCCATGGGAGATGTTATATGCTGATGATTTGGTGTTGATTGCTGAGAATGAAGGGGAGGCTGAGGAAAGATTTAAGAAGTGGAGAGATGGTATGGGGCACAAGGGCTTAAGGGTAAATGCAGATAAAACAAAAGTGATGATATCTAGGGTTGGTGGCGGTACAATCAGAGGAGAGGGAGAGTGGCCATGTGCAGTTTGCCACAAAGGTGTGGGAAGTAATTCCATCTTGTGCAGTGTCTGTGATAAGTGGGTGCACAAGAGATGTAGTGGTATTAGAGGTAGACTGCGAGATAATGCTGATTTCATGTGTGCGGTGTGTCGGGGAGAGCAGGAGGAGATTGTTAGGCGTGAGAGGGTTGAACTTGCAGGTGAGTCTCTTGAGTGTGTGGAGGAGTTTTGTTATTTGGGAGACATGTTAGGTGCCGGAGGTGGGGCTGGAGTTAGCTCGGTTGCTAGAGTGAGAAGTGGTTGGAAGAAGTTCAGGGAGCTGTTGCCTCTCCTGACATTGAGAGGACTCTCCTTACGTGCTAAGGGGTCTTTGTATGCAGCATGTGTTAGGAGTGTGATGCTGTATGGTAGTGAGACCTGGGCAGTAAAGGAAGAAGATATTCGCAGGTTCAAACGTACAGAAATGACAATGATTAGGTGGATGTGCAGTGCGTCCCTGCGTGCAAGGCCTGGGGGGGCTGGGTTTACGATAGAAGAGTTGAGAGGTAGGATGGGACTGGAGTGTATTGGTGTTGTGATGAGGAGAGGCAGGCTGAGGTGGTTTGGACATGTGGAGAGGATGGGGGAGGATAATTGGGTACAGAGGGTGAGAGGTGTTAATTTTGGGGGAGGGGTTGGGAGGGGTAGACCGAGAAAGACATGGGATGAGGTCATTAAATGTGACTTAAGGGTTAAGGGACTGAATAGGGAGGCTGCCAGAGATCGAGCAGCATGGAGAGCCGCCATTAGGTGACCAAGGCCGACACATGCAAGCATGTTGGAGCCTTCAAAAATGAGCGAACCCTTGTGGTATCCAATATTTATGGTACCCAGTATTTTTGGACAAGTCTACTGTATAAAAACCGCTGAATCAGCTGCTTTCTCTGGTGAATCTCGGGGTCCAGTGATGCCCCTCAATGGTGAACTCGCCTCCGGCCCCCTGACCAATCCTGCAACGCAGCACATTTCCCAGCCAGTCAACAACAGCGGCAGGCAGTAGCAACCAACGAGCACCTCGCCCACAAACTCTCTCAGCAGCGTGTTTACGTTGCACACGTGTGACAGTCATGGTTGTGTTTTCGGAGCATTTTTTGGATGAGTAGCAGAGCCAAGTACCTCAGGGAAATGGAGAAAAGGGTACGAAGTGTAAGCGAGTACAAAACTGAGAAACGAATCTTGGCAAAGCCTACACCTCCATCTCCACACCATCAACTTCTTTAGCAGAGTCTACACACTACACAGAGTGAGTGTTGCCGTCGCCTTACTATTCATTATTTAGTTTTAAATCATTATTTATATTTTTACTTGTACTAGTCGCATTATCCCTGTTTGCTTTTAAAAAAATCGTACCCATTTAAATTTTCATTATGTCAGCATCATGATCGTGATTGCGTAAAGAGTCCTTACTACCACCATAATTACCAGCCATTTTCATCGGTATCTCCTTTATTGAAACTGATGAATATTTGGTGGAGATTTGCAGTTTTTGAGGAAATGAAACTTTAAACTCACATTTCCGGAAACTTAATATTGGTAAGTTTGGCTTTGTGGTTCTTTACACCTCTGTAGTGTTTTCCTGTGCATATCACAGGACTCGGTGTTAGTGCTGTGATATGCATTCTGAATTTTGAAGAATTACCAAATAATATTACTATATCGAAAAACAAGTTCGTGGCGCTAAGGCATGGTGGGATATTATCTGTTAAGAGTTAAAAAATATATTTGTTAAGAAGGGGTGATATCCCAAGACACACTTAGTGCACTGTCATCATATTCATAGTAATAGCAGCAGCAGCAGTAGTAGTAGTAGTAATAATAATAGTAGTAGTAGTAGTGGTAGTAGTAGTAGTAGTAGTGGTAGTAGTAGTAGTAGTTCATGGACGGGAGCCTATTCTATAACACGTACTAAGATATCAAAATAGTATTTGCCATCCTTCCCATATTTTGTATCCCTAATAAGTTTTGGAGGAAAGCCAACCCTCTAAAATAATGGTGGAAAATTTTATATAGTGGAAGGCAATATCTAGAAACCTAATGAAATATCCTGTGAAGTTTCGTTGAAATCCCCAGTTTCTGATAGTTTTTATTTCTGGGACGAGGCAGACCTTTCCAAGAATCACAGGAAGGGTCATGCTCCCCAGATATCGCATTACGAATGAAAATCCGTTGTACAGTACAACATTTACTAATGTATCAAAACCAAATCTGCACTCTCTTCGCCATTTTTGAAAAAAAATTAATTCTATATGAGGGTTATACAAATTAAAAATAATGACTGGATAATTGTATAAAATGAAAGACCTTCACAGTAACCAAATAAATTTACCTGAGAAATTTCATTCAAATCCATCAAATAGCCCAGTAGTTCACACACACACACACACACAGGTTGAGTCTCGCGCAACAATATAGAGCGAGCTGCTGAAAATGATGTCATTCTGCTTTGCAGGACTGAAAATAAATAAAATCAGTAAGCTTGCATAACCTTTATGAGAATCTTTCCAGACATTAGATTTGCACTGTAGTTCTAGTCATGACCAAATTCTTATTCCATGGCAATGATCTGTCCCAGGATGTTGCAAGTTTCCATGACGACTGGTTCTGTAAATTTTCGTAGACTCCTTAGGGTATCAATGGGTTATTATTTTCTGATGATTGTTGTGGACTTAATAGAAAATAAATGTTTACGTAAATAGAAATTTTTGCCTTAAGCTGTAATAATTACAGTTTGATACAATACTAAATTCATGAACAGGGTTTAGCAGGCATTAAATATCATGTTGCTTTTACTGTACACCTCTAAAATTTCCATATAGTCATTCATATATATATTTTTTTTTTTCACGTTTTATCTTAAGCCTTTATATTCTTGTGTGGTGTACTCCCGTTCCAGGTACAAGCTGTACAATGTTGACGTGTGGGCCAGCGTGGCAGGCATGGTGCTGCTGCTCTTCTGGCTTCTCTACCGTCTACTGCGAGCTCTTTTCAGATGCCTCTTTATACCGGGAGCCAAACACAAACTTGAGTAGAGGTGTATTTTGTGTGTGTTCCTGGACAGTCAGTTGTCGCTATACGTTAGGGTTCTTTTCTAAAACATTATATTGCCTCTTTTCACCGGAAGCCAAACACAAACTTGAACAGAGGTGTGTTTTGTGTGATTTCCTGTACAAACACTTCTTGCTATACGTTAGGATTCTTTTCTAAAACATTATAAATATTCCTATACAATAGAATGCATGGAAGTGTTCAGCCCTCCCATGATTTGCAGTTAGATAGGCAATTGAAATATGATTTTCAAGTTGCATTATCTAAGAAGTGATGATGATGCCAGTTTACAGCTGAGGTCGCTACCCACAGTTTACAAAAAAAAAATACTGTTTAATTAGCAAAATGGACACTTTTCGTAGCTTTCATGCAGTGAGAGAGACTTTCGAAAAATATTCAATATTTTGTGCCAAGCCCAATCTACAAACTCTGCAGCTGCCCCACTGGCACTGTAAAAGAGAAGAAACAGAAATTTGTTTTGTAGCCATACAATGGATCTTTAATTGACAATTTTCTGTTTTTTTGAATTAGACATTGTAAAGAAAAAAAGACCAACATGGCAGCACAAAAATTTTACTTTTATAGTATTCTACACAGCAAAGGCTCCTCTTGGAAGACACTCCTACAAGCACAATATTTAGTAATGTCCAGTACCTAGTATTCTATTTTCATCTTCATAGCTTTAGAGTAGATTTACCTAACACAGCTTAGGTTCATTCCTTTTCTTAACTTCTGTGAACT
>JAGKTI010018243.1:0-17846 GCA_018397915.1 Birgus latro | reverse complement strand
TCATTCAATTCTGTAAGACTCGAAATTTCGGCCAAGTCGTCACTTGGGGGCACACAACTACAGACCCATCGTCGCTATCCATGGGTTAAATAGGGACACTATGATTACATAAGGGATAGGTCAGATAGGTTAGCATTAAATATGTTAGAGTACATTACATAGCATTGTTACAACAATTTAGGTTACGTTTGGATAAATTGGCACTAATAATAGTAATTTTGTTCACAAATGGAATTCTTCTGTCTTCACTCACCATAAGATGGTGTTTGTATATCTTTGGCACCATTAGGCATTGTATACAATCACCTCTTTTCAAACACTTTTCACCAGTTTTAAAATAAAAAAAACATTGCAACTTGAAAACGCAATCAGAAAATACTCAAAGAATTCCATGACCAGATAAGGTAAAGAAAAACAGAAGAAACATCAAAATAAGGTGGTCCTCAAGGATTACCCAGGTCTCTAGCTCATCAAGAGGTGAATGGACCGGTGATACTGTACTGTATAACGAACTAGTTACATATAAGACTGTCTAATCATCAACAGTAAACACCATGCAATACTGGATAGCCTAACAGTTACTCTGGCTTACATGGGAATTGTTAGCCAAGAGCCAACCCTTCCATGCACTGCTTATGCTTAACAATCAACAATTTGACAGTTATTACTTAATAAAATACTAAAATAAATTAGGTGTTTTCATTTGAGGCAGTAGAAACACCTTACCAATCAGTTGAAATAAGACTAAATGCACCACCATCCTAGTCTTTATGCACCATCTGCCTATGCTGAATGCACAACCTCCTGGACTGAATGAACCAGACCGAATGCACCACAATGTAAGATACCAGAATGTTGCAATAAGTACAAGCATCATGGCGACCATCATCCACTCACTTGATGTAGTGCTGGCTACTTCTTCCTTACCCTTTATTATTATTTTTCTGTGCCTGCCCTCCTCTCTTCCTGTTTCTCCCATCTTTCCTGTCACTTCTTATTGCTTTTCTTTCCTTTACAGCTGGCTTTACATTGAGTGACAAGCCAAATGGTTTCCTGTAAGCCAAGAAACCATTTACAACGCTGGGTGGTAACCATATAACCAAACCATACGTGCTCCCTACGTATCAACAAGTGGGTTGGTGGAGGGTTAGTGTCCCTCCCCGTAAAACATAACTCAAAGTCAAATGGCCACCCCTTATGGTATTATGGCGTCAGGCAATAGATAGATAGATAGATCATTCTTATCGTATGTAATTATGAAAAACATACTGTTATACAATAAAAAATATACGTGTCATTCTACAAAAGTTATACTGTTATACAACCAAAACGTACAAGTGTCATAGTCCAAAATACTGTTCTTAATCTTCTCCATGATCTGCTATCTCACTGCACTTGCTCAGGTACTCAGAAGTAATGATGTGGTTTTCATAAATGGTCCACAGCTGCTTTAGCTTCTGCTGCTTCGGGCTGTTGTTCTTACTCTGGATCCTACACAGCTTCTTCTGTGTAACCAGCCTAACTTGCAGAAGGAGTAACTTGGTTTCGTCAAAAAGTGTGGAGATCAGTAGGTGGAGATTCGCCCTTTTACTGGGGACATTGTGATTAAGAAGATGGTGCCAGCCTTCGACTTCACTGTTTGTCCTCAATAATCTCTTGAATGTTGACCAGGATTTTGGTGGACGTAATGTGCTGGTTATCCACGTCTTCTCGAAGTAGTCCAGGAGTTTATGAATTTTCTGTGTTGTGGCAGTCTGAGGGCACTGCTCTTTCAGGTGGTTGAAAGAAGTGTTGATGTGGGAAGCTGGTAGGTTGGGCAGTGCCATTAACTGACATATGTAGTTATGGACAGGCATCGGATGCATGTATGCAGAACGTAGCCCATGTTTTTAAACTCAATTTACAGCTGGTGGTAGGTGGGGGCGCTCACCGTCCACTCACTCGATTTAATGCTGCTCTCAGGTGTCTGCTCTTTCCTCTCCTCCATCCTTCTTTCCTTCCATTCTCTTCTGTCTTTCTTTCCTTCACATTTTCCTCATCTTTCTGCCTGTGGGTGACTCTACACTGCGTGACAAGCCAAATGGTTTCCTGTACATCAGGAAACCACTTACTAAGCTGGGTGGTAACAATATAACTGTATTTTGGCCTCTGGTGGTTTAGTGGGTAATTACGGCGCTCAAATCGAACTGAGCCGGTGAAGGTTTATATCCAAGGGGTGGTTGGGGTTTATTGCTCATGTAATGCCACTCAGGGATGAGTGAGGCTGGTCACTCTCATCTTACATGTCAGGACCACCTTGCCTAGCCCCGGGCTCCTACACTTCTCATGGGGCAACGTAGGATTGGATGATGATGATTTACACAGCCTGTGCCCAGTGGAACCAGCACCCAAACACAGGGATATCAATTAGAGGCTTACAAAGAACACTCCACAGATCACATTCAAAATCTACAACAATCTCTTCAACCATGAGGTCAGGGGGGAGAATGTCTATAATGGTATCCAGGACAGTCTTGTAATCAGTGGTATTTCATCAAGACATAACTACAAATAACAGTAGGACTTGCTTTGTGGTGTCACCAGCCTTGATGCAGCTGTGAATGCTGAGAAGCTGAACAAATGGCTCCCTGACAACTTTAAAAGTTCCATCAATGAACCAGATCTTGGCCTTGCACAGGAAGGAAAGCTGGAGAGGAGATGCAAACACCAAGTGACGGTGGCCATTAGGGTGAATATCTTGCTGAAGAAAATCACCTGGAATATGAGGCATAGCAATCTCGAATTCCAAATCAGCTGGATTCTTTGGTCACAGTTGCTGTCGGGCACGGTTGGCTGTTCTCTGCAGGTTGGTCACTTTTGGCAGTTGAGCTTCATCTGTTGCAAGTACTGAAACAATCATTCTTGAAGATCTGTAGACATCTTCTTTGGCTGCTGCTTAACCTGTGATATGGCTTGTGCTCGAAGTCATATCCCTGGGTTGCCTCCATGGTTATGTCCCTTGGGACCTCTGGTGAAGAAATTATCTTGCTGACTGACACTGGCAAAGCACCTGTTCTTCTTTGTATGAATGCTGTATATCCATGATATTGATTCAGATGTTATCCATGTTCTGAAATACTGGAATCCAAGGCTGTCTGTGAGATCATCCCCCTTTCTTGAAAATCCTTCCGCTACATGGTAGGTTGTTGGGGCATCCACCATGATGTCAGTGGGGATTCGTTCGGTGGTGAGTGATGTCTCCTCAACTTGACCGACCTCCTCCACAGGCAGGCTGACATTGAAGAAAGTTCACTTGGTGTGGTTAGGGCCTCTGAAGCTGTCACTGCCCATTTCCTGTTTGTTGTTAAGAGAAAATCTATGGCAAACCCAATCGGGTAGCTCCACCTCTCTCTTGTTCAGCTTCTTGTAGAATTCTCTTGTAATGTCTGCAGCAAAAAATGCAAATTTTTAAAATAAATTTTATGTGCAGTTTTGTTTCAGTGTCAGTTTATAAGCCATTCTGGGATGTGGGCAGCCTGTTAAAATATCATCACAACAATGTAACCGACATACACTGGAATATGAAATCTTCAATTTCAAGCTATGCCCTCTGAGAGGACTGATATTAAAAGTAAAAAAGTTGGTGGACTGGATGTCATCGAGACCATGGAGTATTTTGTAAACCTGGATAGCATCACCCCTTAACCTTCTCGATTATAAAGTTGGAATATCTAATCTTCTACATCTCTCTTCATATTCTAAGTTAGTCAATTCTGGTAAAAATTTCTTCATTCTACTTTATGCCCCTTTAATTGCCTGACGACTGTTAAATTGTTATAAATATCTACCTTTACTGTCATCTGCAGTATTAGTCTTCCACAGACAGATTACTCCCCCACTTTAATACAACATGTAAGCTCACAAAGTCGTTGACCACAGCAGAAAATCTTGATAATTTATGGGAAACAGGACCGGCAAAATGCCAAGGCCACCAAGTTCTCCCCACCCACTGTTTTACACACTGGAGTTACAAGCTCTGTGCTGCCAAGCACTGCAGCTCTCACACTGCATGGCTTCCTGGCATGGTCTTACTTCTGCTTCACACACAACACAGGGGTAGGGAATGCAGTTGTTCCTAGGTCTTGTGGTAGTCATGGTATATGGCTATTGGTATCAGTAACAAACTTGAAGCCTCAGAGCTGTCTTCTCATCATCCCTGCTCTAACACAGAATCATCCTGGTTGCTCACAGCATTCAAAGCCATTTCCCGCAGCAACATGCTTCACTGCCTCATCAATGAAATGAGCCAGTAGAAACAAACAACCAGACCTATGAATAATGCTGAAAAAATATCTTATAATTTTGTTATGTGTCCTATTTTACAAGTGTCCTATAATTTCTGACACTGGGGAGGTACCTAAATGGCAAATAGTACCAATGATGTATGGATTCAGTTGGTCATTGAGACCATGAGGAGTGGTACATTTATACTAGGAAGTGGTGCTTTGGGACCAGATATGTGGTGCATTGGGACCTGATACATGGTACATTCAGACTAGGGGTTGGTGCATTCAGGCTAATGGTGCATTCAGTCCATAATCCAAATCAGTTCTTCTTCTTGATAGTCTGTTATTTGTTTCCCTCAGTGTTTTTAGCTGTGTTCCACTGTTAACTCTATGATTTATCAAGCGTAATGGTGGAAAGGCCTGTCCCTAACCAATGTGTCTAACTAAACCTAACCTAACCTAGCTTAACTGTACTTAATAATTTAATCTAACCTAACCTAACCCAACCTAGCATCCACCTGAGAAGTTGGGAAATGAAATCCAACTTTAATTACGTTGAGTAAGATTCTCCCATTACGTCATAAATAAACAACAGTAGGTATGGCATAAGGAATCGGTAATTTACGACACTGAAAACTCAGAAAAATACAGAAAACAAACTGGAGGAATATGAACGGAATTGGTTAAGTGCTTCTACTGCCTCAAAAGAATGCGTATTTTTACCATAAATTATTACAAAACATCGCTGGATTTTCCTCCTTTAACTACTTCCAACTGGCGCTGTGCTCCACTATGCACATGCACTCGTGTATGAGAAATGGGTGAACAAGTATAGAAGCTGTGCGTTCTCAGCTCTTTCCTCCTCTGAACATTAATATCACTTACTTCTATGTACTAAATTATATCGTAGTCCTTTACATGATGCAGGTGGTGCTTGACTGGGACTCCTGTTCTCTTATTACATGAAAATACGTCGACAAAAATATGAAACTGCGAAGTGTGAGGCAAGACTGCGCAGCGGCTGCGGAGGTATAGTTGGCCATTTATAAGTATCGTCACGTTCCCTGTATACTTTCATTTTGTCCGTACAATCGTAATATAACCAAGTTCACCACATCAATATCTTAAATGTTCTAAGTCAATCTAATAGTGTACGGTTAATCTTCACCTGGACTAATATGAACTTGAATATGGCGAAGCATCTTGTGTCGAAGTATTCAATTCCAGCCGTAGCTGAGTTCGCTGAGTACAGTCATGCAAATCCAGATTGGCGAATGCATTCTCATATGACAGCTATACGAATGTTGATTTTTTCCGATAAAAATTTCAAAGCTGAAATCCCGCAACCCAAGTGGCACTAATAATGCTGATAAAACTATATAAAAAAATGTCTTTCTATACACTGTCTCGAATATCACCACTATAATATGGGCACGGTCATCCCTCTCGGAGCTCATAGTGATCCCACTGAGCTCTAAAGTCGAACAGCTGCAAATGGTTTAGATCACAGTTGTGTTAAGGATAATAGAACTCTAAATACCGGGGTATTTTTCTGTGTAAGTTGGGAGAGTGAACGGATTTTGAACACTAACATGCCATAAAAATGAAAAGATTAGCGCTCTTTACCTTTTACAATAATAAATATTTCAATTCAATTCAGTAAAGTCTATGCGGATCTAAAGAGTACATATTGAGGTTCTGTTTTCAGTTATTCCCGCGAAAATCATACCTCCATGAAGTACCTCCTCACCTCCGCACAACCATCTTGTCTTCCAGTCATCTTGTTCTGTAGTCTTGCACAGCAGGGTCCATTTCGCCTTCAGAATCTGAGGAAATCACAGGAGAAAGCAAGGCTGCGTTTCAACGAGCCTTAGCGTTCATACCCCTGGGAGGGGGAGGAATGAGAAATGGCGTATCCGAATATTTGGGCCAGTTGTGTCTATACTTTGCTAGTGAACTCTGGTGCATTGTCGGCATGGAGAGCTTGGGGAATGCCGAAATATGGGAACATGCGGCGTAGTAGTGCGTCTGCTACTGCGAGGGCATGGTGTTTTCTTTTCTGGGGCAGGCGATGAGGAATTTAGAATATGTGTCGACGAAGGTCATGATGTATTTGTAGCCCGATTTGGGTGGCAGTGAGCCTATAACGTCGACTGAGAGGAGCTGCGATGGTTTGCTGGCCTGAATGTGTCCTGAGGGGCCCTGTTTTGGTGGTGTCTTTTCCTAGGGCGCATGCCCGGCAGGCTTGCACTACTTGTTTCGCGAGTTGGGAGGGGTTGGGTGTCCAGTAGGTGTCACTGAACACATGTATGAGTTTCTTTATCCTCAGGTGGATCCCGCTGTCGGAGTGCAGGTGTGCCATGGCGTCGAGGGTGGTATGCGGTCTAGGGCGATGTGTCCGGAGGGTGTGTATAGGTGAACTCCCTGTCGTTGAAGTTTGGAGGTGTTGTGGGTAATCCAATTTGGCTTGGTTTTATCTAGCCATTGTTGTAGGAGGGTTGGGGCATTGTTAATGGCGATGATGGGCAGCCTGGAGAGTGCGTCTGCATTAGTGTGGAGTTTGCAATGTCGGTAGGCTATGTCGAAGTTGAACTCTTCTAATGTCTCTCTCTACCTGATGATTTGGGCGTTGTTCGTTTCTGACTGACGTAGCCACTGCAGTGATTGATGGTCCGTGATGATGGTCACGTGGGTTCCGGATAGGTAGGCCCGGAAGTGTTCTAGTGCCCAGATGATTTCCAGGCATTCTGGTTTTGTGGCTGCGTAGTTTTTTTCGGCTTGGTTGAGGGTTCGCCTGGAGCATGTGATGATGTGTTCTCGTCTGTCTTTCACTTGTGCAAGGACGGCTCCGATTGCGATGAGAGAGACGTCTGTGTATAGGTGGAAAGGCAGGGAGTAATTTGGAAATGCGACAACTGGAGTGGTGGCTAATTTGTGCTTGAGGGTTTGGAAGGCGTCTAGTCGTTCCAGTGTCCATGTGAATGGTTTGCCCGTTTTTGTTAGATCGTCGAGAGGTTTGGCGATATTGGCGAAACCTTTGATGAAATGCCTGTAGTAGGAGACGAGTACGATGAATGCTCGGACTTCATGCACATCGCGAGCAATGGGGATGTCTGCGATGGCCCGTAATTTTTCTGGATCCGGTGCAATGCCCTGCTCGGAGATGGCGTGTCCGAGAAAGGAGACGGAGCGTTGGGCGAGGATGCATCTGGTGGGTTTGAGTTTGAGGCCCGCTTGTCGTATTCATAGGAAGACTCTTTTAGGCGGAGTAGGTGGTCGGCCCAGGTTTGGCTGAATACGATGACATCATCTACATATGCCAGGCATATCCCCCAGGTCAGTCCGCTAAGTACAGATTCCATGAGGCGGGAAATAGTTGCCGGGGCGTTGCAGAGGCCGAAAGGCAGCACATTGAATTCGTAGTGCTTGCCATTGCTTGTGGAGAATGCGGTTTTGCCTTGTCTTCGGGGTGGACGGGCACTTGCCAATATCCCGACTGGACGTCGAGGGTGGAGAACCATGATGCCCCATAAAGGGAATCGAGGGAGTCATCTATACAGGGTAGAGGCATGGCGTCTTTGGTGGTGACATCGTTTAGCGGCCTATAATCGATGCAGAAGCATTTGGTGCCATCCTTTTTCTTTACAGGACGGCAGGGGATGACCATGGGCTAGTGGATGGAGAGATTACACCAGCACTGAGCATGTTCTGGACCTGCCAGTCTTCTGCCTTTTGGATCGTTTTTTTCTTCTGGATGGTTGGCGCATGGACGGTCCTGTGGTATGTATCTCGTGGGACAGGTATGTTGTATGGGCGATGTCTGTGGGTCCCGTGGAGAATATGTCTTGGAAGTCCAGGAGGAGTTGTTGGAGAGAGCTGGCTTGGTGTTGGTCGAGGTGGTGTGGGATTGGGAGTAGGATGGTTGTGGAGATGGGGGGGGGGGGGGGGGGTATGGTTTTGGTTTTTTCATTGTCCCCAACAACGGGGCCTTGGGGAGGGTGAGGGGGGGGGTGTTGGAGATGTTGGCTACTCGTACTGCAGTGATGTGGTGGGGGAGGAACGTGAGGGACATGAGACAGACGGTAGATTCTCCTGCTAGTGGGGCTGGGGAGAACAGAACTGAGTTTCTGGTGGGGCGATGCAGTTGGAGCCATGCCTCGTGTTGAGAAGGAATGGTGAGGGCGGAGGCTATGGTGGCGGGGAAGGTGGTGGGTGGGGGCTCGGGGGTTTTGGGCGGTTTTGGGGGTGGTTGTGGTGAGTCAATCGGGGGGGTGCCTGGCGGGGCATGTGCATGGTGGTTGGGTGGTTGGGCTCGTTGGTTTCTTGAAGTGGAGACGGCGTTTATTGCAGTCTATGCTGGTGTGGGGTTTTTGAAGGAGGTTCAAGTCCAGATAATCATCGTATGCCGTGCAGGTGGAATTGAACACAATAAATTTGTGATCGGTGGAGACATTTTGGTGGGTTTCGGCCCAAAGTGCCTTTGTCTCCCCGCGGATAGGCAGGGGCCCGTGCCCTGCGTCTACGAGGTGAGCGGTGGTGGAGAGTAGGAGGCCGAAAGCTGAGGCGTGACGGGAGTAGAAGTGATGGTATAGGCAAGATCTGGCAGCTCCCGTATCAACCAGAAGCCTCGCCTGGACCCCTTTCAGGGTCATTTTATCACAGACCGGGGGACGGTATTTCTGTGATGTGGCCCCCACCACAATGGGGAGGTGCAGGGGCGGTCCTAAAAATCCAGGTGTGCCGGGGAGAGCTCCTCACCTGGTTCTGGTTCCCCGGAGTAGGAGTAGTCCATTGTGGGGGTGTCATTCGTCCTGGGGCTCCTCATCTATGGATGAGACTTTGCACCGTCCTTTGTTGTTTTTTTTTGCGTCGGGACGCTTTTAGTTGTTCACGTATGTCGTGAATGGGGCACCTACTGTTGCATGCCAAGAATTTCCATGGGTTGATGGATTTTATGTTGTTAGTGTCTCTTGTGGTGGGGCGCCGTTTGTTGGGGAGGGCTCGTGGGATGGGAGGTGATGTTGGCTGCATGGTGTGGCTGGGTATTGGCTGGGGCTTTTGATGGGGCGGCTTGTTTGTCGGGACTCGACAGGCTGCTCCGATGTGTTGGGGGTTGGGGCGGGCGGCGAGGAGGCGGTGAACCAGTTGGATATCCTTGTCAAGATCTCCCGAGGGGTCATGGATGCTAAAATATTCTCTGACGTTGCTGGGGAGGATCCTGATGAGGGTGTTGAATGTGTGTATGTCCCGGGTGGCTGTATCTGCCCCCGGGTAAGCGGCGGTGATGAGTCTCCTGGCCTGGATGAGTGTGTCATCTAGGTTGCCGTCGTAGGTAAGGGCGTCTAGTTCTGACAGGGCGACGACCTTTCCCAGTGATGGGGCGGCAGCTTGGGTTACTATGCCCCTAAATTGAGTCCATGTTAATTCAGGGACAATTTTTGTAGTGATGCGTGAGACTAATTTACCCGGGTGTGGTAGTTACTGCTATTTTTACATTCTCATGTTCAAAGCCCATGTTTAGTAAGGGTTCGATCATACACATGTATGTGTTGATATCATATTGGTCTGGGTCAAATCTTGGAATAGGTATGTGCGTTTTGGTGGCCACCTTGATACTTTTCCTGGTTGTTCCTTGGTGTTCTAATTTAAAAACCTGGTCGAGAACCACCGCTTGCCACCAGTGTTATGCTCTGTGTTTTATGGCGCGACCTCTCGCTCCATAATGCACAGGCTCAAACCTCAGGTTTTCTCCTGTGTTCTGTGGCGCTACTTCTCACACCATAAGACACAGGGACAAGCTTTGGGGTTCATTATTTCAAGACTGGGCTAGAACATATACCAAGGGAACAGGACATAAACACAGGCAAACCGGTATTGTACATATATTAATCAGATTGACTGACACAAAACAATACAGAATATTTCATGTGGCACTTGCAGAATCCCTTACAATTAAGTCAATACACAATATAGCGGAGTGGCACACTGGGAATTATAAGTCTGTGGCTCACTGAGTGCCCTGATTGGGGCTACGGGCACAGTTCAGCCCTTTTCCGGCCAGTGGGGTAATCCTGGGGTGTATTCCCCTCGTAACACTACGGGAGCACTGGACCTTGACACTGATGAGAGTTCACTGATAGTCACTAGAGAAGTCACAGGTTGTTACACTCGCGGACACAGGTATGAGGAAGTGGGGGAGCAGGGGTGGATGTCACTCACGGGGGGGATATACAAGGTTCACACTGAGGGAGGACATCTGTTAACACTGTTCAGATGGAACATCAAGTGGGGTGACACTCACGCTCTCGGGAGGTTCAGGTGACGGCCCGGTGTGTGAAGGAGGCCAGCTGGGGACGGTGACGCCACCTCACATCGGGGACGCCCGGTGGCCGTAGTGGGAGGCTCACCTTGGGCCCTCCAGGAGGGTGCCTCAGGAGTGGTTGGGCCCTCGGGACTGGGGCCGAACAGGGCCAGGAGACGGGCGGCCCTTTGTATGGCTTGCGACGTCGTTGGGGTGCAGAGGACGCCTTGGGACCCAGGGGAACCCAGGAGGAGTGGCGCGCCCTTCGGTGACCGGGGGATGTGGTCACGTCCAGGAGAGGAAGCTGTCAGGAGTCGCCTGCAGCCGCAATGCCCCTGCAAGTCCGACAGCGTCTGCGGCTGGGACGGGGACGGCTGGACTGACTGGATCCCCACGACAGGCCCACTCCACACACTCTGACACGACGTACCTGTAGGGCAGAGATCTCATCCCCGAGGGGAGTGGGGGGAGGCAGATGGGCATCCCACTCGGCTACAGGAGGGTTGGGCCGAGCCAGAGGCCCAGAGACTCACTCCTCTACAGGAACTTTCGACTTTGTTGTGGGAGGAGGAACCAACGGTTCCTCCCTCGGCCTGGCAGGCCCGACGGGCGCCACCACAACTCCACGCCGGAGATGAAGGAGGAGGTTCAGCGGATCCTCCTCGGCCCTGACAAGTCCGGCGGATGTTGCCCGGGCGCCTCTTGTCCCGGAGGTGGCAGGAAGGAGAGACCCGGTGGACGCTCTCAACAGGGTAGGTCCGTCGGACGCTACCACGCTCCTGCTGGGTGCTTAATGCGGTCGCGGAGCACCCGGTGGGTGAATTCACTAGGGCAGGCCCAGCGGATGCTGCCAAGACCCTGCTGCCTGTCTTAGGACAGGAAGGAGAGATTCGGTGAACGCTCTCACACCGGCTAGTCTGGCTCTCACACTGTGCCTCCGCTCCTGAAGGTGGGTGGCAGAGGAGGAAGAACCGGTAGTCACTCCCTCTCCAGTAAACCCGGTGGATGTTACTGGGCCGCTACGTGGGACTGCTCTGGAGCAACTCCCACCCCGAGTTTGGTGATGGCTGCTGCGGCTGGAGAGTAGTGTCCCCGGACTGCTAACTTGGGGTTTGTCCGGTTGCGGGGAGGAGGGGAATACTGTATGTGAGAAGGTGAGGTGGACCGTTGTGGCCCGGGAGGCTGAGTCACCTGCCCGGTGTCCCCAGGTAGGGTCGTTGGTACTTCCCCGTCTTGGTAGGTGGGGGTGTCGTCGTCAGGGCGCATTTCACCTTTCATAGACAGCTGGAACCCGTTTTTGGTCGGAGCACCATGTATAGTTGGAATGGGACTAATCTTAATAGGCTGGGAGTTGCCGTTCTAGCTGGAATGACAGATAGGGAGTTTGATTGGTTTTTTCGAGGTTGAGAATTAGATGTACAGGAAGTTGCAGCAACTACTGTACACTCAGAAATCATTATCATCAGGTCTGGATAGATGCATCGAGACTTGTAAAAGTAAGAACAACAGTTTAACCATTATTGTAGATACATCCACTCAAGCACCTCAAAATGAGCAGGCGATGATGAACAAACGATGGCAGAGGAGCGATAAGTGATAGTGCAAAAAATTGTTATATTAGTAAAGTAAAGAGTTTCCCAATTAACAAAACAAAAAAAGTCCCAAAGTAGAGGTATAACAACGCGTAGTAATCTGAAACTGTACTACACAAACAGCAGGAGTTTACGTAATAAAATGGGTGAACTGTCGGCTTTCTTTTGTACAGAGAAAATAGACACTGGCGTTATTAGTGAAACCTGGATGAATACAGAAACTCGAGAATTTTTAGCAGAATATCAGATAAAGGGCTATAATATTTTTTGTCAAACCGTTAAAGGGGCCGAGGTAGCTGCTTATTTAAAGGATTCATTAAATTGTTACAATAAAGCTGACATTAGAGTAAATAAGCACACGGAAAGTGTTTGGGTTGAAATTAATAACAACAGGGAGAAACTAGTTTTAGGAGCCATTTACAGATCTCCAGAATTAAGCAGGGCAGACAGTAAATGCCTTTGAAAGGAAATTAGGAAAGCGTCACAGTCCAGACAGGCGAAATCAGACAGGGGATGTAGAGTCAGAGGAATCTCTAGAGGGAGTACAGGATAATTTCCTCTAGCAGTATGTCAAGGAGCCCACGAAAGGTAATAATATACTATAAATTAAGTTTATATTTATTTGGGATGTCTGTTCTACTGAAAATCCCTCGACCGTTCCTAATTTTCGTCTAGGAGATTTTGATGGATTAAGAGCTTATTTTAGAACCGTATTCCATGGAGAGACTAGTTATTTTTAGAGAGTGAGGAACCCCAGATCATAGGTGAGGGGCAGGAAACGGGTGGGAATGTGCGCCAGGTCACTAGGGAAGGTCAGGTCATAGGTGAGGGACAGGATATAGGTGGGAGTGTCTACAGTTCAGGTGGTGGAGATTAACTCAGGTCCTGTACCAAGCAGCCGTTCGGCCAGTGAGAAATACAATGAGTTAGCAAATATAATACACAGGCCAAGATAGATATAGCCCTTCAAGACCGTTTAGAACGTATAATCCAGAACCAAGATGGTTAAACAACAGATTAAAATCTCTCATAGGCCAAAGGAAAGGTATTCTGTATATACAAAAATTAAAAGTGGTGAGGAACACTTACGTACGTAATTTAGAACAGAGAAGTAAAGAGGGAGATTCGGAAAGCAAAGCAAGTTTATGAAATTAAGGTTCCTAGTGAATCGTAAGAAAACCCCAAGGGATATTACCAAGTGTAGTACCGTACGAAAAATCTAGTTCATCCACTCACTTGATGTAGTGCTGCCTACTTCTTCCTTAGCCTTTATCATCCTTTTTCTGTGCCTGCCCTTCTCTCTTCCTATTTCTCCCATCTTTCCTGTCACTTCCTATTGCTTTTCTTTCCTTTAAAGATGGCTTTACATTGAATGACAAGCCAAATGGTTAATTCCTGTAAGTCAAGAAACCATTGACAACACTGGGTGGTAACCATATAACCAAACCATACGTGCTCCCTACGTGTCAACAAGTGGGTTGGTGGAGGGTTAGTGCCCCCTCCCTGTAAAACAAATAACTCAGTCAAATGACCACCCCTTACGGGATTATGACGTCTGGCAATAGATAGATAGAATAGGACCTTTCAGAACAGAATTCCTACCGTCACTAAATCGTAGTTGCCGGTGATCGCCAGCTACTTCACTGCTTCAGTACCACAAGTTGGTCTACCCTGTGGAACCAAAATAGTCACACGAGTTCTAAGGATGCACCGTACGTACAAGTTGGTCTACCCTGTGGAGCCAAAATAGTCACACGAGTTCTAAGGATGCACCGTACGTTATTTCTCGACGAAATCATCCTTCACATACTACAGTAATTTTATAGATATGTTTTACTGAGATCAATCAAGTAAAATAGCCACTAACACCCATTAATGCGAGTCGGATCTGACCCTACTCATCACATATTTATAGATATCTTGGTGCACCAATGGTGTGAAGCCATTATTATTTAGCCTTATTAAAAAGGGATTAAAGAATCCCCGAGCTAGACCTTACAGTGAGATCATATAGCCCCGCTAGGTAACAGGAGGGCGCTACTCCTCCCGGCACGGCAGTCCCGGGCGCGGCTCGAACTCGCGACCCCCCGGTCCCGAGCTTGATGCTCTACCTCTGAACCACCGTGCCCTCTAGTTATTTTGCCTTATTGAAATACAGGAGTTAGGGGTTGGAGCCGCAGACGACGCGACGGCCTGTGCAGACGATACCAGTACCCACAACCCCCCCCCCCCCCAGAACCACCGGGGGGTCGCCCCTGACACAGAGCGGCTGGGAACAGGAACGGCGCACCTGTATCACTTCCCGGCGCCCCTCTTGCTCCCAGGTGTTGACCTGGAAAGGTAGCAGTCGCTGGCGCCTAGTCTCCGGCCGAAATTCCACTCGCCACACACACACCACAAAGCCAGCAGAAGACAGGGCGTGTGTGCTGGGCATTCCCCATGCCCTGTCTTCCCCCTTTCTATTATTTTAATCAGCCAACACCCCACTGGCCGGGCTAATGTAGGGCCCGGCCTTCACTATAGGTGGAGGAAATCTTTAAACTAACTAACTCCACTCGCCAGATAAGGGATGCAGTTTACAACTCCACGCAACGCCACGGTATTGGCCACAGTCATACCGGGTATGGGGCAGAGCCGGCCACAGTCCGTTCCCCAGTTGCACCCCCGCTTCAGGGCTGCGACACGGACGCGTGTCGGCCGGGCAGGACAGGCCATAAGTCGTCCGACTCCTGTAGTCGTTACCCCCAGAGTAGCGCCGCAGTACTGGCCACAAGCCGTACTGGGTACGAGGCAGGATCGGCCACAGTCCGTCCCTCTGCTACTAGTCCTCTCAGCTCCGCGGTACGGGCCATTAGCCGCACCAGAGCTACAGCCTCCTGTGCCACTATGACATCGGCCACTAGTCACGTCAGGCCAAAGGTAGAGCAGGCCCCTAGCCACACTAAAGCTGTTGTCCCCTGTGCCACCACGACGTCGGCCATTAGTCACGTCAGGCCAGAGGTAGAGCAGGCCACTAGCCGCCCTGAAGCTGTTGTCCCCTGTGCCACCCCAACGTCGGCCATTAGTCACGTCAGGCCAGAGGCAGAGCAGGCCACTAGCCGCATTGAAGCTGATGTCCCCTGTGCCACCACGATGTTGGCCATTAGTCACGTCAGGTCGGATGTAGAGCAGGCCACAGTCCGCTTCTCTCCTACAGGAGGACCTGCAGCCAGAGAGGACCCCTCCCCTGAGCCGTGGCAAGGCCTCACCCGAGGCCTTGGTTCCCTGCAACTCTACCAGGGTGAACAGCGGCCGAAGCAGAGCCCCAGCAGACTCCACAGCCGACGTCGGGCTCTGTCTACTACTCCCCCGGCCCGAGGTCCCCGTGTGGTGACTGTCGGCGCCGCCGCCCTGCAGCCGTTGCCGCAGTCCAGCCACCCCGGGTTCCAGTACCCTGGGTCCTCAGTTGCCCTGGGAGTTGCCCCGAACACCGGGGCATGACTTACCTGCGGGCGAGGCCTCCCTAAGTCTCCCCCAGACTCGACGACAGGCCCGTCTCCTGGCTCTCTTTGGGCCGAGCCCCTAGTCCCACGACTACGTCTGGGGCCCTGTCCAGGGGTGTGTCACTCTGCCCTTCCTCTGGACGGAGGAATCAACCTAGGGCCCACCAGTGGTAATGAAGTGAGTGGACTTTACCTATGTGTGTGCTTTCTCGACCCAGATATATGTGTGCATTAACTTATACCATACGAGTGATTCCCTAAAGTGTATTCTCGTGCTAAGTGACCAGGAACCCAGAGTATAAGATTGAACGAGCCTAATAGCTAACCTTGGCCTAACATATCCCAAGTAGAGTCCCGCGCCCTCCCCCCCATTGAACGAAATGCCACTGTGACCAACAGAACAATAACATTGTGTCGATTGTGCCACTCCCTTGTTATTGAAACGCTCCCTCTCCGACCCACAGGCACGCAAGTGAAACACCTTAGTGGCTAACAGAAGGAATATATATTATTTTCATCGTGCTTTCCCCTTGTGCATTAAACCTCTACCCACCCCAGTGTCTGGGCACATTAGTTAGGGTATGCCAGAATACCGCAGTCCCCCTTCAGTGATCACTACGCATCGGACTCTACCTGAGATAGACTTCCGGCTGACAGGTGTCCATGAGACAGGTGTTAACGTAACTTATGTACAGTGCCATCCAGTGCTATACGGGTTTGGGAAATTGTAGGAAATTCATTCCTGTGTCCTAAATCATAAGTGTATTTTATGTGCCATAAGTGCTGAGTAAATAATACCATACTTCTACCAGCCGGTATAGTGACCGACTTCTTGTCATGTAAAACCTTGTGTTAAGTGTTAACCCATCCCCGGCCAACCCAGTTTGTAATATATTTGTTGATGTACTATTGTCCTTTGAAGGTATCTGTAATACATGTGTGTAATACTTACTGCCTTGTTTTTGTGTCCAGTCCTACTCTTTAGAGTTACCGACCCGGTCTAGGATAGGGACCCTCTGTAGCCTGCGTATTTGAGAGCGAGAAACCGACCCACAAATACGTAGCATAACACTGGGGGCTAGCGGTGGTTCTTGACCCGGATGGTGAAAGAAGACTGGATTTTTTTTTTTTTGAAAATGGCAGCCAAAACACATGTACCCTTACCAAAATTCGACCCAGAACAATGCGACATCACGACTTACTTAAATATGGTCAAGCCATTACTTGATATTGGGTTTGAGGAAGATAATCAGAAAATAGCTGTCACTCTACCTTACCTGGGAAAGGCGGTATCTAGTATAGCACCAAAAATAGTCCCAGATCTCATGTGGGCCAGATTTGCAAAAATAGTAACAGAAGCTATTACCCCTTCATTAGGGAAAGTTGTCGCGATTTCACAACTAGATGCCCTAAAATATGACGGTGATTTGGACAACACGTTGGTCCAAGCTAGGTGACTTGTCACCGCCGCATACCTGGATGCCGAAATGAATACCCGGGATGAGCATATATTCAACACTCTTCTCAGAGTCCTTCCAGGCATAGTGAAAGAACATTTCACTATCGATGACCCGGCAGGAAATTTGGACCGTGATGTCCAGCTCATTCGCCGCCTTCTCACAGCACGCCCCGACACGCAACACATCGGAGTCATGAGCCGGTTCCCAAAGAAACCCTCCCCCACGCCGCCCAAACCTCTTCCAGCCCCAACGCGAAGCGCCTCCGCCTCGGCTCTCCCAAGAGCCCACCCCACCAGGAAACGGCCGCTACAGAAAGATAACACAAATCTCATCACTATGAATCCGTGGGAATTCACAGCCTGCAACAGCTGCTGCTCACTTCACGACATACGTGAACAACTGAAGGCGGCACGCAGAATAAAAGCCGACCCACCGAGGTGCCGCCCAATGTTGGCGAACCCCGAACTCCCCCTCGCTGAGGAACCTGACGCCGGCTGCGAGCCAGAGAAGGCTGATACCAACACAGCCCTAGAGCTGACGTTGGATTTTTTAGGACTGCCCCCGCACCTCCCCATGGTGGCGGGGGCCACCTCTATAAAGAACTAACCCCCCGGTCTATGACAAGATGAAACTACACGGGGTCAAGGCAAGACTTCTGGTAGATATGGGAGCCGCCAGGTCCTGCCTGTACACACATTTCTACTCCCGCCATAAGAAGGTTTTGGGCCCCCTATTCCCCACTTCAG